>JAZHYW010039097.1:0-104519 GCA_037355805.1 Ixodes ricinus | reverse complement strand
TTGTTACACACGGGAAGAGGGGATGCCTGCACGTAATGTTAGCCTCCTTGGGCAGGGGCAAGACTCGCACAGGCGGGGAAAAAGGGTGAGAAAAGAAGAGAAGAGGGGTTGGGGATGATTTGGTCACCAATCTCTGGATGAGTAGGGTCGGATCAGGGGGCTATTTTCTTGAGGGAGAGGAGAGGGGACACTGCAGAACTGTCTTCTGGTATGGATATCACATATTAGTCGATGACAGCTGAGACGAGAAGGCGTGGCTGGTCTAGGTGGCGGGCCGGTGGGCTAGAGGCGCGTTGCAAGTCCAGTGGCTTGGAGGTACTCGAGAAGAGATTTATAAACAAGTTCTCTTCTTCGTCGACCTCCGGTTGGAAAAAGGATTTCATTCTTTTGAGTCACAGTTGTGCTGGCACTTAGGATGGTAGTAAAAAGGACCGTCGAGCTTGATCGTAGTGAGAACAATTTAGGAGGACGTGGTCGAGGTCCTCTGGGACATTGCATCTGGCACAGTTGGGTGTACTAGACCTGGAGATCTTGTGAAGTGTCGTTGATGTGTAGGCGCAGTTTGCACGAAGGCGATGGAGTAGCGTGGAATCTGATCTGGTTAGTTTTGACTCAGGGAGCGAGGGAGGAGGATTCCCGCTTGCAACTTCTGCATGGGGGTGACGCATTCTGGTAATTAATTTGCACAGTCTGCGCGCTTCGCAATAACGTGGGATGAAAAGACTAGGTTCTTCTTCCTTGTGTGCCTTTGAAGCAAGGGCATCGGCGCGTTCATTGCCGGGGATACCCATATGTGACGGAATCCATTGAAAAGCCAACTGCCACCCTCGCATGCAAAGTTTTCGGGCCTTGTCGGCCACACATTGGGCCAGAAAAGGAGCCTGGTCTGAAGCTTCCAAGTTGTACAACGCACTTCGAGAGTCTGAGAGAATAACTGTCTTGCAAGGATTGAGGTTGTGAAGCGCATCTAATGCCGCTGCTAGTGCAGCCAGCTCCGCTGTCGTTGACGTGGTTGCGAAGTTGAGGCGGTGTGATGCTTCGATTCCGGCATCGGGAATGACGAATGCCGCTGTTGATGTTGCAGTTGTGGGATTTGTTGACCCGTCAGTAAACACTTGGAGCCAACCATTGTACGTGCTTGTCAGTTGGTCAGCTACAAGCGACCTTCCGACAGTGGCTGAGATAGAATTCTTCTTCGGGAAATAAGGAAGCGTTTCTTCTACAATGTACGGTGGTTGGGTTATGAAAGGTGCCGGAGGAAAGTAATGGCTATTAGGAGGTCCAATTTGTAAATTAAATTCTTGTACACATCGACCTATCTGCGAATCCGAACGCTCTTCAATGTTGGACAGCAGTGATGTCGCAGATCGTTCTCCATACATACGAGTGATATGATTCATTGCTCTTATTCTTATGTGCATAGCTACTGTTTGATCTTTGGCCTCTACGAGTGTCGCCGTATTGCCCGCGAAGCGTGGCAGTCCAAGGCACTGACGGAGGGCAACGCGGTGAAAACGTTCAAGTGTGGTCATTTGATGAGCCCTGATTGTGATAATAGGTAGGCTGTATAACATTCTTGAGAGGATAAGGCCACGATAGAGCATCAGAAGTCCTTGAGGAGGCAGTCCAGATTTCTGGCGATGGAAGTGACGGAGCACAGTTAATAATTTAGTGCACTGCGTTATAAGTCGTTTTATCTCGGGTTTCCAGGTAACGTGGTCATCTATTTCCATCCCCAAGTATCGGTACGTTGAGACTCTCTGGATCGGTATTCCTTTGATGGATGGCGTATTTGCAACTTTGCGGTTTGGATGTCGACCAGGGCGGTAACAGAGGAAGGCTGTTTTGCTAGTAGATAATGTAAGTCCTAGTTCTTCTAGAGTAGAAGTCGTGCTGTCAAGAACTTTCTGAAGCCTTTTGCCGATGGTCCTTGACAGTCTGGATGGACCGACACACCAAATTGCCACATCATCGGCGTATATCGTCATGTGAACAGTTGTACTGGACGTTTCTGTGGAGTTTATGCATAGCGGAAGTTCTGCCATGGTTAGGTTAAACAGAAACGGGCTCAGTACACTTCCTTGGGGAACGCCTTGGGTCACCGACCGACGAGTGCTAAGACATTCGGCAACTCTTACTGTTAGGCTGCGGCCAGTGAGGAACGCGGCGATATAGTCATATGTTCTTCCACCAATTCCGTACCGTGTAAGTTGACGTAGGATAGTATGGTGTGGCAGGGCATCGAAAGCTTTGCATATGTCCAAAAATATGCAGTAGACTGTTTGGTGAGTTGAACGTGCATTTTCAAGGCTCGAAACGAGATCAGCAATGGCGTCAAAGGTGCACCTCCTTCGTCGGAATCCGCAGAGTTGATCTGGCAGTGCTCCTTTGGATTCAAGCAGCCACGTAAGTCTTGAAAGTACTAGTCTTTCCATTAATTTCCCGACACAACTGGTCAGAGAAATTGGCCGGTAGGATCCAATCTGATCACCGGGTTTTCCTTGCTTTCTGATAGGAACCACTACAGAGGTGAGCCATGCTGCAGGGATTTTTGCCGTTCTCCATATGTTGTTTATAGACTCCAGTAAGGCCTCTCTATGCGGGAAAGAAAGATTCCTCAGTGCTTGAAACGTTACGCCGTCCGGTCCGGGAGCGGTTCGACGGCGCGAGCGTCGGAGGGCAACATCAAGTTCAGTGATGGTGAAGTCAGCGTCCATTTCTGAGCAAGGATTTGTTTTCAATGGAACTGGAGGCTTGTCCCTGTATCCCTGTGGTGGCGGGATTGGGGCAGCGAACGCATCAGCGAGAAGCTCCGCAGTTTCTTGAGTAGTGCGGCCTAGGGCTAGCGCTAATCCTGCAACGGGATGTTCGGGTTGCTTTTTATCTTTCAAGACTCTGACGATCCTCCATGCTCTCGAAATACCCGATGGGGACCCGAACGACTCGCATAGTTGGTTCCACTGTAGGCGTTGGAGGCGCTTAGTATATCGGCGAAATTTGGCATCGATTTTGCGATGTTCAGTCCAATCATCCGGATCATCTGTTTTTCGAGCTCGTCGCTGCGCGCGGCGTCGAGCAGCCCTTAGGTTTAGGTACATGAGGTCGGGAACAGGCCGGGTGTATGGTACTCTGATGGTCTTTGTTGACAGCTGAATGGCTCGTACAATCATGGCTGTGGTGTCTTCTGTCGTGCTGCCAGCTAGAGCAAAGTCCATATGAGATCGAAATACATCCCAGTTGGTAACTCGAACTTCTCTGTAAGTTTTGTTTGTCTTTTTGGCAAACTTGCTGGTAATCATGATCGGTATATGATCACTGCCCCAGGAATCGGCTAGCACATTCCAATCTGCCAATATATCCGGGGACAGGAACGTCAGGTCTAATACACTGCGGCCAACTCCACGTCTGATGAACGTTTCCGCACCGTCATTAAGGGCCTCTAAATGAAGTGAAGATGTCATACTATCAAGGTCAAATCCTCTTCTTGTATTTTTGCGGTCACCCCATATCTTGTTGTGGGCGTTGAAATCTCCACAGAGTATAAGATGGCCTCTGCTTCTCTTCTTTACATCGGAAAGCTCTCCGACATCCCATTTGCAATTTGGAGGGACATACACTGAAACGACTGTGAAGTCCACGTTTTTGTATCTAACAGATACAGCCGCATATTCAGCACTGCTCTTTGAAACTGAAGATAGGTCTACTGGCGATTGAGGAAGCCCGGCACGAACAAAGACTACAGATCGTGGCTTGCAGTCCTTCCTTTTTGTAGAACTGTAATAGGCTACGTAGGGCGACAGGCGGCAGTTGGATGGATCGTTGTTAGGTTCCTGAATCGCCAGTATATCAGTCCTAGTGGAGAGTAGATACCTCTGAAGATCTGGAAGGCGGGGATTTAGGCTGCAAGCGTTCCACTGTAGTATTCTTGGAATTTCGGGTTTATCGTTCGCACGTTTCTTGAAGTTGTGACTTTGAGCCGAGGCCATCCGCTTCTAGCGGTGGAAGGGTCCTACTTTTAAAAAGGATTCCATTGCAAGCAGGGCTTGTACTTCCGGTAGGTTGTCTGAATCAGGAATCGCTTTGATGATGGCCCTTAGCGCAGCAAAAAGCATTGGAATAAGAACGTTACCAAGATCACCAGCCTGCTCTTGTCGTTTGCGCCTTGGAGCTGATGATACCGACGTAGGTTGTCGGATGGTCGTCTGAGTGGTAGGGGCTGATTTCAGTAGTTGCATTGTTGATGGAATTTCTCTGGCTGTCTCAAGTGCGTCTTCATGTGGCCGATGTTCTCTGTTGTTTTCTTTCACTCCATTCGTCGTCTTCTTCAGTGCGTCACTGTAAGTTGGCTTTTGAACTCGCTTATGCGTTGGAACCGGGATAGGCAAGGGGACGCGCACAACTTCAGGGTTTACGGTGGCCGCAAGCCCACGATTTTCCTTGCCATTTAAGACGTCCTGTCTTCGGATAACCGAGGCAGTCTTTCTGCATTGACACCCAGAGAAGGTAGCGGCATGCTGGTTACCGCAGTTCGCGCACTTGGGATCTTGCCGATTGGTGCAAGTCTTGTGGTGGTGCGGACCTGCGCACACTTTGCAGCGCCGTGGTCCACGGCAGTATTGCGCAATGTGTCCGTACCTTTGGCAATGATAGCACTGAACTGGAGGACCAAAGTACTCGTCAACAGTGTGACTTGTGAAGCCTAAGAGAACACGTGTTGGCATCGGTTGGTCTGGGCGGAAGTGGAGGAGCACGCTTTCAGTCTTGCGGTGTTCCACGTTGCCGTCCTCCTGTCTTCTATACGAAATTTGCCGTTGAACAGAAATAACTCCAAGATTTTTAAAATATTCTAGTAGCTCTCCGTCGGTATACTCGATCGGTACTCCTTTGATCTTTCCCAGATTCCGTGAGTAGGAATGGGGTACACTTGTCGCCACTTCAATAGAGCAAAGGGTCGATATGGCTAGTAATCTGTTGGCTGCTTGCAGAGATGCAACACTCACGGAAAGGCTCCCGTCTTTGTTCATCCTATGTGAGAGTAGCTTCTCCTGTGCAACATCAATGATCTCTTTGGCCACTTCGTTAGGATTCACCCTCCACAAGGATGCATTGGAACTGTTGGGTTTGAAAACCACTGGAATGCCCGCAGGGCGGTTTTTCTTGTAGTGGACTAGGGTAAAGGGCCGATTATCTTCGTCGGTTTCCAGAACTTGCATGGGATCACCTGGAGACTCGTCTTCATTGGAATGTAAGATAGCACCTTGAACGGAATAGGTAGAGGTCTTGTCATCATCATAGTCTTGATATGAGTCTGGGTCTGTGCATCGTCTTTTAATGGGAGCTTTCTTGAGGTCACCGGGGATAAGGGTCGACGGTGGGGTGGCGGTACATTGAGGTGGAGACTTGCCGTGTGATGGTCCAGGATCCCCGCTTTCGGGTGTTTCGGCTGGTGGCGGTTGGTCCATTGCCCAGGTCCTCGGTCCGGTGTTTACAGGGAAAGGGCGACCATGCGCCGCGTCCGGGACCTTGCCGCTTGACGTCAATAAGAAAATCTGGCTGGATAATATCACGAAACTTTGAAAAATCCTATTTTTCCAAAAGAGCAGGAAGAATGGCGTTGATTGCCTGAAAACGTCGTCGTCTTGACACGACAGGACAATGCTGCATTGTCCTGTCGCGTGTGTTCCTCTTCGTAGTCCGTGTTTTCTGAGCTGTTTTTCCCCATGATGTATATAGGGTCAAGTAAGGTGAAATAAGCAGAAAAAAATACATCCTGTTTTCTGAGAGATGATAAGTGTGCATCGACGAACCAGGATGCTTGTGGCAATAACACCTTCACATATTATCACACCTCTTTTAGTAAATTTTAGGGTAGACGGAGCGTTTTCTGGTGTTGTGACATTATAAAAATGGTCCTAGTGACTATAACCGAGAAGGACATTGTTAATTCTTGTCTGTGCACTTAGCGCCTTGGAGCTTCTCGAAGAGGCATACAATCACTTGGTGTCTTCCTCTCCCCACCTTCGATCGCAAAGAAAAAAAACAAAGACACTAAAAAAAAACGGATATAAATTGCCCCCCCCCCCTTTTTCTTTTTTTTTGTAGAAATGTTTATTTGGATTTCTTGACATTGTTGTTAGGGTCTAAAAAAATAAATCAGGGGCTTGGTGTTGCAAAAAAAAAGGCTTTGGGGAACTGAAGAGTGCCAAGCCTCCCTTGCGTTGGTCGATGCGCGTGACAGCGTCCCTGCGCTCAACTTTACCAAAATGAAAACGACATTCTCTTTAGGGGGGGGGGGGCTAGTTTTGAAAAAAATGTAACGGATTACAAGGAATTTGTTACGTAAAAAATGTAAGGGAATTACTTCAAAAATTACTCTAGAAAATATGTAATTATTCCGTTACTAAATTACACATAAATGTAAGGGATTACAAGTAATTTCGTTATTTGTAACGGATTACGTACAAGTCTGACTACAATGGCACACTGTCCCGAACACTACGCCCGAGTAGTTAGTTAGAGTTTTGAGAGTAAGGAAGACAAAGGAAGTGTTCTGCGTTTCTGCCTTTTATAATGGTCGTTCTGGACGTACGGAACTTTCTACGGTGACTTCCTAAACAATGAAAAATATTCCCCAGCATGTTGATTTTTCCCAGCAACGTCATACCCTGAGAGTATTTTGAATGGCTCAGGGGATGAATCTTATTAAAAGTAACGCCGATCATGCCGTAATTATTGCCAGCTAATAAATCAAACCGCTCTAATGCGGCTCGAAGCCATGAGTTTGTTTTCCGCACGGCACGTCGTGGCCTGTATTTCTATTGTAATGTCTGTTTTTCTATTCGTGCTGTTGGCGCACGGCTTCAGTTACCGTCTTGAATTAATCTCTGTAGAGCGGATATTCACTCAGCTAGTGATGCCTCACGGGCAGAGAAATCGCTTTCGATCAACTTCAATGCAGTGAAAGCCGCGACTTGCGGCAGGTGTTAAGTGCAAGGAGCTACGCCGTGGTCAGCTCGAAAACTTCTAGCGCTCATCCCAGCGCGCCACTTGGAGGGCAGATTTCTCCAGGAACCGTAGTATATTTAACCAGCAAAATAAAGGGTAGCTTTTTTGAACGAAATGTAAGGGCGGCAAACGATCTGGTGTACATCGCACATGGTTGAAAAAACCCCGAGACTGCAGGTAAACCCTTGTTAGAGACTTTTTTAGTGTTGTGTCGTTTACCCGAAGTCTCGGTTTTTTTTTCAACCATAGCTTATTTATCTTTTTTCGATTTTACCTACTATTCTTTTTTAAGGCTGAAATTCCACACTGTAAATATAGCGTGCTTTCCGTCATAATTTCGTACTTTTCAGTCTTTTCTATAGAGCGCAATCGCTCTCGGGGAGGAGACAACCGACAGTCACATTGGCCACTGTACTATAGGAGCTTACTGTTCAGACCAGCGTTCCAACATGACAATCCGCACGTCGACCGAATGCACCTAACCCCTCAAGTGGTTTTAAACTCTTTAATGTAAAGCGGAATTTCAACCTGCGACACCCCGCCCCTCCGATCACGGCCCGACCAGCGGCATCAATGCCCGACAGTTTACGTCATCTCATCTTGTTGTTACATCACTGATACGCGAACACACGGTCACATCGGCGATAATTCCAGTCTTCTGTTCACAACGCACAACACTGCCATCACGATGTTGCTGCTATGTTGCTGACACGCAGAAATACTAAGCCACGTTGATTGCCGGTTGGCACTCGGCATCGGAAAAAAGAACCGAACTCAGCACGGAAGGCACCTGAGGCAGCCGGCAGCTAAAACCTGCCGGTCTGGGACGCAGTTCCCGCGATTTTCATAACGTCGAAAACGTCGACACAGTTCCGCGTGGTTCCGCTATTGTAGATCCGCGTGCGTCCCGCAATCCAGAGACGGCCATCTTACCCAGTGTACGTAGCGCTGCTGGCACTACTCCGGAACTTCGCTGTTTCTAGCGGCTTCGTTTGCTCGTTTGATAAAATTAGTGATGAAAACATCGATGCAACCGAAATGTTCTGCACGTTTGTACTAGAAGACGGAATTACAGGCGGCCGTCGCTGCCGCTGAAGCTCAATCAACCCAACAACATTTATTGAACAACGTGCGTGACGTGCTCGAAAAACGAAACCGAAAGAAGGTGAGTCGGGAGGGCGAAAGCTTTCTCCCGTCTGCCCAGAGAAGGAGGAAAGCGTCTCGTTCCTCCCTTCTTCTCGTGTCCGCTTGGGGGCGCGTCAGTAGAAGGGGGGAAGACGCGCCGTTGCTACCTTTTTCCTCCATTTTTTCTTAGAGTGTAGTCTGTTCCGAAGTCACAATATTCTACGCACCGAATCTTCTACGCCGGTTGTTCCAGAAGCCCACGGGTGTAGAAAACGGGCTACACGTGGCGAGCCGGGGTCAATCTCGCCCACGGTGGAAGAAACCTTTAGAAGATAGCTCTCTGTTCTACGCGGCAACCACATTAGGGGAGTTTTAGAATAACGTACGCAATTTTAGCGCACGCTAGCGCTAAATTTAGCGCTTGAATTAGCGCATGCGACGCAAGAGAGTTTTAGAATAGCGTTTCTCCGTCGCGACGCAAAAGCCCAAGCATCTCGCGCTTGCGACGCCACCAAGATACAGTCACAATTTTTATTTCACACACGAAATGCTGTAACTTTAGAAAAAACAAGTTTTTTGGTCCAGAGTATTACTTTAGAATTGTTTAAACATGAGAATGCGACGCGAGCGGTTGACCGGTCGTGTCCGCTTGCGTCGCCTCGGCAAGAGAGGTCTCGTGTACTGACCTTCGCACATCGTACCTTCGCCGAGAAATGTTCGCGCGTCGAAAGCATCAAGTTGCCCGTGATCGTTGCCAAACCGAGTACAATGTCGTCCCGTATTGAAAATCGCAGTCGCGAGGATGCCGCCGACGTCGCACTCATGACGCCGCCAAAGCAGCCGCCAACATAATCCTGGAAGCCGCCATTTTTTTTAACTCTGCTCGTCTTGGCTTTAGCCAACTTCTCATCACGAATCCTCCTTGGAGAAGCGCAAAGACTCTTTGCGTACGCACGCTATTTCCGAGAAATAGCGCACGCTAAAATTGCGCACGCAAAGCGCAAAACCTGGTTTGCGTTCGGAGCATGCGCAGTGGCGACGACGCTATTCTTTGCGCACGCAAAGCTTTAGCGTGCGCTATTCTAAAACTCCCTATTATGTTCTGCGCACCGAGCGCGCTTCATTCGCACGGGGATAAATGGCGCCCAAGTATGGCGTCCCTCCCAATCCGACCGTTACGGTTGTTTGCCAGCGGTGGTTCCGCATCCCCTCCCTCACCTCTTCTTGTTGTATCTCATCGCCGCCACGCCGCCACCAAGTCGCCAGAGTGCGTAAATCTGTGTTCTCTTCCTTCTTCTTCTTCTTCCTTCGGGTCAAGGCTCACCTTCGTGCACGATGGTGGCACCTGTGATGGGGAGAGCGCCAAAGCAAAACACGAGGCCAGCCACCGGCCGCGCACCACAACCACACGACCACACCGCCACACCACGAAAAAGGCGATCATGCTACGCCGCCGACCGCTCGCTTTGGAACTAATGTATGTCGTTGTAGCTGCAATATCAGGCGCCTTAGTCAGCAATTAATCGTGCAGGAGGCTTTCGCTTTGCCTAACCTCACTTAAATCGCAAATGCATGAGCAATGACCTCACCGCAATTTTTAGATAGTCTTTCGATTCTAGCCATTCCTAAGCCTAAGTGAACGCGATAATTGTCGTAAAAAATACTGGAGGAGTCCAATTCGTTAATTAGTTTGCTTTTCTTTTTAATTTTGCGCAGGCAACACCAGATGGTAATGGCTGTGCCCGCACGCCGCCAACGCCATAGAGGCCAACACAACCTGGTGCAGCACGGAAAATACCGCGTTTTAGGCCCCGACACGAGGCGTCGCTAAAACTCGGCACTCCGGGAGGTGCGTGCTGGAGTGTTTCCAAATGAAGTGGTCGAAAGTATAGAGTTGGTCATGGCCTTGACTCAATCGGCCGGGTATAGACCATTTGCTGTCTTACACAAGCATCAAGGAGAATGCAGGGATTGGTGTTCCACGCGCCACACGCGCACGCCTTTCGTGTATAAAAGATTCGAAGTAAATAACCAAAAGAAAGCATTGACGAACGCGCGTGCAAGATGCCATTTGTTTTAGGTTTTGCTTTGGAAAAGTTACTACTGCTGAGGCCAGCACGTGCGGCGCGTGGAACACCAATCCCTGCATTCTCCTTGATGCTTGGGTAAGACAGAAATAGGTCTATTGATAGCACGCAAAACAAGACAGCGTCCCAAATAGCGGCGAGTAGGGTGCCTACATGTCTGTCTGTCTCAGGGTGAAGACATCCATTGTTGCACTGAATGTTCAGCGCGTGACGCTCTCGCGCACTCGGTGCGTGGCTTGGGCGCTCAAATGGCGTCTCTGCATTAGCCAAAGCTACGGGCTCGAGCTGATTGACACCGGGTTATGGTGGCTATCAAGGAGGTGTGCCGAGCACTCCGCATTCTTGGGTAGTACCACGTGCCGCCGCTTCATGACGAAAAAGCGGCACTGTAGCCAGGATACCGGTGCACTTTTGCTCGAAGGGGCGTGGCGTGAAGCGTCTCAAGTGTTGTGCGCGAGCGCGCGAGGCACGAGAGCGTCTCGCACTACGCGTGCTCATGCAGGACGCATTTCTACGCTTGGTGCCAGTTGAGCCGCCCGATGGCACCAGGCGCAGGGTGCCGGTGCCATCGGCGTCATGAACAAGTGGCCGCAATCGATGTTCTGTTCGGCACACCTCCCCTTATAGCCACCATAACCGGGTTGCGCGTACTTCCAGTGCATAAAAACGATTGGGCGTAAAAATGGCTGAGATGTTACCACTCAAGCAAAAGCGCGCGTGTGTATGAAGGCACTCCAGCGGCGAGATGTTTTGGTGGCGCCCTCCTATGGTTCCCCCTTGTGATGTCATTACCTTGCAAACAACAAGTTCGATGGTGTTTGTAAATAGCATGGTGGAAGCTTGAAATCATTGCACTCTCAAAGGAACACTGCCAACACCGTCAAAATTAAAGTTCTTTCATTCCTCTTGTTTCCGTCGATGATAAATCCTTTTCTGAAGTCATAGTCAGCGTTCGGCCAATCGTGGAAGGCCGACCACAGCGACGCTTTCGGTCGCGAACGTCGCCAATAGACCTTTTGCTAAATTTCCCAAGCACCAAGGCGCATGCTGTGGTTACACATGCGCTGCACGTGCTGGCGTCTGCAGTAGTAACTGTTCTAAAGCAAAAAGCCCAAAACAAATTTTGCCTTGCACGCGCGTTCGTCAAAACCTTATTATGATTATTTACTGCGAATCTTTTATAAGGGGAAGGCCAGCTCGCGCGGGTCGCAGATTTACACTTCCAGCATTCTCCTCGATGCTTGTGTAATTTACTAATAGGTCTATCTTCACTGGAGCCGAATTACAGGTTTTTCAATTTATGATGGTTTTATGTACAGTTCTTACTTGCTGGCCAAACATACTGCCAGTGTACCGCCCGCCTTTCACTGCTCACTTCTTCCTCATCGTTTCTAGGACTGCACTTCGTCGTCCACTTTCGAACTTGCAAGGAAATTTCAACGAGGCTTGTCTTCACTTCAGACAGCCAAATATTTAGACATTTTCCGAACAAGAGTAAATTAGTTTTACCTTACCCAATATCTGTACCACGAGCAGCAAAAATGCTTCTTAAGCTCACAAACTATGCCACGCTGCGTCGCGAGAACCCGGTAGCGCGCGTTTTTGAGTCCCCCTTTTCGGGAACTTTTCCACGGAAGCCACTTATTTTCGCTACAACCAGTGGGGGACACTCGCTCTGCAGGCTTGCGAATCTCAAGGACCCTTCAGGACGCCTCGCTCGATGAAGTCTCCGACTACAAAATTTCAACATAACGGTAGTGTACAAGTCAGGCCGCAAGCACAAACTAGACAGGTAACGACGCCGACTGCCTGTCTAGAGCCCCTGTCGAAACACCTTCCGGCGGCAGCGACGACAATGACGGCGAGTGCTTCCTAGGAGCAGTGAACACCAACGACGTGGTACGACGTCTATGAGGCGATCCTGAGCTGCGCGCATTAATCGAGCACCTGAAAGGGCGCGAGAGTACCCTGCCACGTGTTTTCCCACGAGCCCTGCCAACCTTCGCCATTCGACAAGGGGTACTCTAAAGGAAGAACTGCGAGACAACAACTCGCCGTGGCTGCTGGTAATCCCGACCGACCTTCGAGAGATATTTCAAGCATGTCACGACGAACCGACGTCTGTACACCTTAGCTACAGCCGGGCACTGGCCCGTATTCATGAAAAGTATTACTGGCCCAAGCTCGCCGAAACCGTCCACCTCTACACCCGAACATGGGACGAGTGCCAGCGACGCAAGAAACCGCCGACGAAGCCGGCAGGTCTCCTGCAGCCAATTCCTCCGCCAACTGCACCGTTCCAGCAGGTGGGAATGGATCTACTTTGTCCTTTGCAGCCGTTGACCCTTGGAAAGCGTTGGATAATCGTCGCCACAGATTATCTCACGGGGTACGCATAAACGAAGGCCTTTCCTTCAAGGACTGCTGTTGAACTCTGCTAAGTTCTTCATCGAGTCCTTCGTCCAGCGGCACGGCGCTCCCGAAGTTCTAATTACAAATCGCGGATCATCGTTCATGGCACAGCTGATTTAAGAAATCCTTCGGCTCAGTCCCACCAACCACCGTCGTAAAACTGCGTACCACCCGCAGACCAACAGGCTGACAGAGCGACTCAACAAGGCAATCGCCGACATGATTTCTATGTACGTCGACGTAGAGCACAAGATATGGGACGAGGTGTTGCCTTACGTCACATTCGCCTATAACATGGCCGTTCAAAAGATCACTGGAATTACACCTTTCCAGCTGGTACATGGTCGGAAGGTAACGATCATGCTCGACGCGATGCTGCCCTATGAGCCAGCTGAAGTTGAGAGCGATGACGCCAAGGTGGTTGCTCCACGAGCCAAAGAAGTCCGCCAGCTTGCCTGACTCCTGATTCAAGACCTACAACGCGGCGACGCGGGCCGCTATAACCTTCGTCTCAGGGACGTCCACTTCCAGTCCGGAGACACGGTGTGGGTGTGGACGCCCATCCGTTGCCGCGGCCTCAGTGAGAAACTGCTGAAACGGTACTTTGGACCATGCAAGGAACTTCGTCACCTCGGGGAGCTGAACTACGAGGTGATGCCCGACGGAACAAGAACAGCCTCACACCGCCCACCATGATTTGAGATCGTCCACGTCGTGCGCCTCAAGCCGTATAACGCACGAAAAGACTGAACTGTGATCCCGTGCGAAGCTTGACAGGACTGTGTTTTGCCAGCCTCCGTATTTTCTTAATATTTTGTTTGCCTTGCTCTATGTTGTGCTTCGACGTGGCAACAAGACGACGCGCTTCTTGAAGGGGGGGGGGGTTAAATTCTACCTGCCTATTCGAGCGAGTGCGTACATGGCCGTGTCAATAAAAACAAGAAAAAGCGTACATGGTCGAGTGGTTTCGTACCACGCTTGACTCTCATGCGGAGGCGCAGGGTTCGATTCCTGGGAGTCACACGTCTTTTATTTATTATTTTAGTTTAATGTTCTGGTAAATTCGAGAACATGTAGTCTGTTCGAGGTCAGAGTGTTCTACGTCGTTTGTTTCAGAAGTCCACGGGTGTACAAAAGGGGCTCCACGGGGCGAGCCGGGGTCAGTTTCGCCCCAGCGCTCGATCCTGCAGTTTCACCGACATCGACGCCTGCGACGTTAGCCTTTCTCTATTTTGTTTTGTGCACAAGTTCGCCCCAACAAACGTTTAGTTTTTTTTCAGTTAATATATCAATATAATAGAATACAATATAATCACTTGCACGTAGAAGCTCGATGTGACTGGACGATCTGCTAAGCAGTTTGCATTATGCGACCTATAATTACTTTGGCTCTTTTGTAAATTATATATAAATATTACTTTGTTAGAAAACGCATACTACCTCATTGCCACACAGCTTCATTTGCGGCTCAAACCCGCCATCAGCGAGCTTTCTTTCATTCGGTTCCCACTCCCGATTCGGATATGACGATACATCAGGATAGAGTCTGGCAGACAAGCTGAACGACCTCTTGAAGCTGGGGCAAAACTTGTACCGACCAATTGCCTCGCGCGCCCGAAAAGCGCCAACCGAACGGAGTGCACTCGCCTGCCTTTGGCCTCGCGAACGCCCACGCAGATGTGGCAAAATATTTTGCCGGCAAATGACCAGCCAAATTAGCCATAAATGAAGCCCATACGCTCGAACAACAGAAGTGACACCGGCCAAAAGTCATTTTCTGAAAGGTCTATCGGAGGAATGCTTATACTGTGAGGGTACAGCGGTTTGCAGGATCCGATAGAGTCAACCAACGTTATGAGATCTACACAGTTGTGGAACTCCCACGAAGGGGTTACACCCACTCTCTCCCTTCAAGCCCATAACCCTTAAAGCCCCTTGTTTAAATTCACGATTCGCGTTTCTGTCGGGCACCGCCAACCATTTTTTTTTCGTGAACGTTTAAGACACGTGGCTGAAACAAATGCTCCGCCAACATTTTTTTTAAATTTTAGGTTGTTTAGGCATTTCATCATGTCCTGCGCCAAGACAAAAGGTCGGATGGTCAATGCGACGCCTCGATGCCGCTAAGTAAATTAAATATTACAATATGTTATAAACGCTATCGGCATGCCGACAGAATAACATACATTTAGAAAAGCTTCAATAACAAAACAAAAATCAAAGCATGTAATGACAAACACGAAAGAACGTCAAGGTCTGCTAAAAGTAATATTACGAAATGTTATATTTCAGTTGTTCTCATGGCTATCATCAAAGCTTCTTTCAATATTATCTTGTGTTTGTTTAGTGAGATACCAGATGTAATGTTTGTATGGAGATAACTGAATGTTTTAAGAAAGCTTGGAACTTCGTATGCAAGTGTATCTGTGCCCATGTTAATACTATTTTTTAACTACATACTTTTCATTACGAGTGTTATAATGGTGGTCGGGCTAGTGTAGAATTAAGGATAGGTTGACTCTTGAAATTTATGGTACAGGAAAATGTATCGTGCAAGTCTAAAAATGTACAGTTTGTCAAATTTCAGTATTATATTGTTTTTTTTCGAAAAGCGGAGTGATGTGCGCGTCATAGTCATAGGTATCTACTAAGCGAACAAACTTTTCAGCAGTACAAGTAGTTGTGTGATATTGGTTTTTGTCGTGTGACCCCAGACATGAAAGTAGTACTAGATATTGCTATATATTAACGCATAATAGTGCAGGTACATGATCCATTCCGGTAGAATATATTTAGCAGAATAAACCAAGAAAACTGATTTTGGTTATTCGTTTCTTATTTGGTTTACGTGATTAATCCAATATAAATGTTTAATTATCTATGCTTCAATACATTTATCATTATCCACGCGTTCAATGACAGCATTTTTGAATTGAAGTTTAATATATGTGTCGAGGGCCCGGTTTGCTGAGGAAAAAGAATATATCTTTTTATGTTTGTAGTTATGGCTAAACCATTTGAAATTAGTCAAGATAAAAGTGCGAATAAATATTTGTGTACTTGCTAAGATTGGCTTCAAGGAAAGCAAAAATGCATTTATATGATCGGCGTATAATGTTAAGTCGTCGCTAAGTGGTCCATAAGGTATGTTGTCAATCTAAATCGGAAACAGCAAGAATCCATATCGAGCCTTGTGGCACGCAATATTTTATTAATCATAGAGGTGATTCTGCGGTATTATTATGATGCCTGGAACGAGTCTCCGGCTGGTGTGTTTACCGAGCCCAAAAAAGTGGTCCCTCGATTTCCACCTGATGACGTCATACAAGTGTCATGCTGTCGCCGGTCGTGACCCTGGTGGTGTCTCAGCAGCTGTGGTGGATGTGGCAGATGCCTGTTCTGCTGCAAGTCGCTCTCTACCGTGACAGTCTACGGAAGCTACAGCAGCCGGAAGTTGGGACGCCTGGGACGCCGTGGCGACAGCGACACTCGCGTTCGCTCGTGCTTCTCGCCAGCATTTCTACGGCCAACCGCAAGGATTGCGACAGTCAACAGCATGACACTCCCGCTTCTGTGACGTCATTTGTTGCCACTTCGGGACCACTTTTGATGTATGGGCGGGATAGGACGCTAAACACACCAGTCGGAGACGCGATCCAGGCACCATAGTATTATAGAGAGTGTACAGTGTACAACATTTAATGTAATAAGTGATGAATTTGTACGCGCTGCCTCGTGTGCGATGTGTAACGAGCTTTGATAAAATACTGTAGTGCTTTATATAGTCGAAGGTTCTATTGAAATTCATGAATAACCCGATTTGTGAAGAGTTTATTTTCTATAGCATGTATTATTTTTTTTTGGTATCAAAAAGTGCCAATTAACTTTATTACCCTTCTGACAGCCATAGTTTTCTTCAATGACGACAATTTATTTGCAAACAAAAACAAAAAACGTGTAGATAATATATATATATATATATATATATCAGGGTTAAAACAAAAGTTCATTTTTGCCGAGTTTCTACTAGTGTGGCGTGTCATCCAAACATAACGTGCGCTATCTTACATTTGTTTGACGTAACCATTTTTAATGTGCACGTAGTTCCTAGTGTATCGCTTGCTACACTTTAATTATATATGCCAGCGCACTCGAGCGCACAAACAAATGCAACAACAAAGTCAGACTCTAGAACCGCAAATTACAGGGCCTTCCCCGCACATGACAGGCATAGCGACGAGGGAATACGTAACAGGAACAAGAAGAACACCATGACGTTGAGTTTTTGACAGTTTGATTGGTCCCATCGGCACGTAGCCTCGGCTTGCGTCCGGGCTTAGGGTGAAACGAAGTAAAGACGGTATTCCCCACTTAACGCTTCGTTCCTTGAATTCAGGAACGCTATTACTGAAATCATCCGGGCTCTCGACGTGGTTTCACGGGCCGAATGACTAAATTCCTCGCTTTCAGGAATCACGGTGTGCAAAGTTCGTTTGCTCCTAGCGCCCCCTTGCGTCTGTTTAACTGAGACCTCAACCAATGGCGTCGCCAGCTTACTTGCCTAGTCATCGCGCGTCCCCTATACGCGTTCTCCGTGTTGCCATTTTTGATTGGCGTTCCCCCTCTTTGGCGTTTCGATGCGCCAACAACGCATTTTAGAGCACTTGCTTGCCGTATTTGCCAGCCCCATCTTTCTCACTGTCAGGAGAGTTCGTTCGCACTGTTCTCAAAGGGCAAACTTCATCGAAGAGGTTAAGTGCGAGGACTCGCATTGAGAAGCGATCGCCTACTGCTCTCGATAACGAGGTCCGTCGTCTGGCGAAAAGTTTCCGAGCCTGGCCTTCGGTGTCAGGGACTTTTAGTAAACCGTTTACGCCAGAGCTCCGCTTTGCTAGCGGGAACTCGTGCCGTTACTTTGAAGCGTGGATTGGGTACGCACCCTTTTAGGCCTGCGATCCGCAGCGTACGGTCTATTAAAACTTTGTAATCTCTTCTGTCAAGCGAACGTATCAACTTGCAGGGGCGGAAAGCTGGTCGAGGGGTTCGTTGCGTACTAGGTGGGTGTTTTATTTGGGCGTCCGACGGTCGTGTGTATCGACGATTTAGTTAAACCTTATACCCCGCGAGGATTAATTAGTGACCGCTCCTCGTTTAGGAAGTTGGGTGGAGTGGCATTTAGAGCTTGGCACCGCTAGTGCTAGAAATATCAATTTACGTCAACAAAAAGAAAAAATGCTACTACTAAAGTAATCAGCTTTTGGGGGTTACGAGCCATTTTAATAAAACCGATCCTGCACAAACATATTTTATTTTTTAATATAATGGATAGTTGGGTAAGGTTGGAGAGTGTTCATGGTAAAAGACATTTGGCCAGGTTATTTTGGACGCTGTTTTTGCCATGGTGTTTCATTGACCAGTTGAAAAATGTTTTTACAAAGGAGATCGCTAGGGTTCCGCGTTTCCGGATAAATCCGAAAAAATCTGAAAAAATCCGAAAAACATTTACCGGTAAATTTTCCGTCAATTCGGATTTATCCGAAAAACTCTGAATCTCGATATCATAGCGACAAAACAAACAGCAAAAAAGACGGAGTTTTACAACTAAACTTTATAAGAGCACAAGTTCAGTGGTCCCGAGGATATTCCACTTCAGCTTCCTTTCAGATCTAGAACTACTGACAAAAGGGGTTTGCCTTTTAGCACGTCGAGGTTCCTTTGGGACAACGGGTGATGGTACCCGGATCTTATTTAGTGGTATTTTGTCTTTGAATATTTAAAAAAAAACTTTAAATTTCAGAGAATTGGGAAGCTAACAAAAATAAACTCCGATAAATTCCGATTACCCAGGGAAAAACAAACTCCGAAAAACACCCTCCGAATTTAACGAGAAATAAACCCTGACAACAGGGAATCATGGAGATCGCTAGCGAAAGATATGTGACGGGCCTGCGATAAATGTCTGCGTGTTGTCGCTCAAATACGACGAGGGCTTAATGAAACCATTTATAATTTTATTTTAATTTTACGTAACTTTGCAAGGTTTTCATAATTATTCAAATCTTGGATATTACATCCAGATGCAAAAAGGTCATTGCTACATATGCATGTTTGCAAATACATGTAATCACATTTTTCCTTTCTTTCTAAGAAGCTAGATTTTGTAAATTGCCAGAAGTCCGCAGATATATTTATGTCAACGGTCAGTTTCAAATATTGAAATTTTTTGTATAGAGGCTTGGACAAAAGAAACACGTGTACTTTGACATGATGTCTGATGACTGCGAGTGTTGAAAATTTTCAAGCCTGGTCGCTTGAAAAGGCAATAAAAATATTGAGTATTCAAGATATCGAAACTAATCCGTACACAAACCAACATCCAAAACCAATACCTTTTTTTTTATTGCCGAACCGGAAAAAATTGTGACCTTATTAAAACATTTGATATTGAACCCGAGCCGGAACGAAGCCATAATCTCGTACGGCGGTTACCTGTTCATTGAAAGCGGTTCGGCGTAGTAAGATGTGAATTACGCCTTCTTGCGATTGGCGGCGCTGATCTAATTAAATATTTGTGACCGTGGCTTCAGCGGCTCAGTTTTGAGTTTGACGAAGGAAACGGCCAGCGACGTGGAGGCAGCTCCATAATTATAAAACAAAACAAAAATATTTTTCACGTTCATATGCAGCACGACTTGGCTTGGCGTCGAAGAGTCGGCGTGGCATACACTTCTATACCTGGTTTTACCTTACTATGGGTCGAAGAGGGCGCTATGAGTCACAAGAGCCAATTTGTAGCGCAGAGGGTGTCAGGTGTTCTTTCGGTCAGACGGAGCGACGCGGGAAGCGTGAAGTCACGTGACACGCTACGAGCTACGGATTGACTCGGATAGCTCGCAGCGTCTATCGCTACGAAACGGTGTATATCTGACTATCCGAGAAGGCTAAACAACTCATCTTTGTTCATGCATTTTATTTCTTCTTGCTGCTTATCAATACTTTTAAGGTAGGAGAAAGCCAACATAAACATCACAATAAAACCAGGACGTTGACGGCTACCGGCTCGTTTGTTCCGCAATGGCAAATTCTGGATGTCCCAAGAGGCGTAGCCGCGACATGCGCGACACTGCGGAACCGGTCGCCGGAGCCCTCAAAGCAGCTTAACGAAATTTTCGTCTGTGTGTGCTTTTTATTGTTTTTGACAGGTTAATGGGTCAGGGTAAGCGCCTCCCAGCTCTTTCCACTTTAGAAGAGCAAAGGGTGGAGAGGAGGTCGCCTCCTCTCTGGCGTTCGCCCTGCTGAAGCGGAAATGGTTGGGAGGAGTTTCCCATGAACTCTAAGGCCTGGTTCACACTTGCGAATCGGCGGGTGAATCTGCAAGAATTCGGCCTCCGGGCGTAGCGTCCACTGTGCATTGCCGCGGCCGATTCCGCTTCGGCAGCAGCGGATTACCTGTATCTGTGAACCCGGCCTAACCGACAATAAAAACTGAATGTCGCCCTTGTTCTAATTCTTTGGGTTTTTTGGACCGCTTTGCGTTCTTCATTTTTCTCTTCAACTCGAGGGCGATTCACACACTTGCTTTGAGTCTGACTGAGTGCAAGGCTTGCTATGGCAACAGCTGCTTCGGCTCCAACAAAACGGGATGAAAACCAGTTTTGTTGGAGCCTACGCAGCTGTTGCCATTGCAACATTCGCACTCAATCGGTACTCAACGAAAGTGTGTGAATCGACCTTCGATCGTTTAAGCAGGGCGATCGGGCGTGCGGTGGAGTAGCCTGCGAGTGCGCTGCGAGCTACTGTCACGGTGTCTATAGAGAGTTTTAGTACATCATGTTTTCAGGCTACGCAATTTGTAGCGGCAGCTCGCGCTGCCAATTCGATGCGTGCTCTGAAGCGCTCTCCCGTAGCTGTAGTGTGTCTTAGAAAATGATCCACTAAAAGTCCCTATTGTGCATGCTGGCTGATTGGCTTCAAATGTGAGTGCTGTACCTTGGTACTGTTCCCAAAGCGCCTGTATAACCACGTAAATGTTATGGAACGGTGTTTGCAATAAAACAAAATTAAGGTCACAAAATTAAATTATGCATATATTTATTTTGCTGTCTCTCTTTTAGCAACAGAACTTCCGATGACCGTTTTTTGTTTTTATGCAGATGATGTTGTTTGGAAACATTTTTTCTTCTCAACGACTGGGAGCTGTGCACCTTTTCTGAGAACCGCTTTGAACCGATTCGCACTTGGTGGAACCGGTAGACAAACCGTTATTTCGAAAGTGTCTCTGAACCTGAACCGAAGCGGAACAAAATGCAAACTACCTAACCTGAATTCGAACCGAACCGAACGAATGAGGGTTCCTCACCGAAAAAAAAACTATATAAACTGGAATATGAAACAGGAAAATCGTAATCGATTTCTTGCTGGAAACCTGAAATCCAGTTTGCAAACAATGGTGTCCAAACTGGGTTTCAGATTACCACTCAGAAATTCAGATAGATTTTCCTGTTCCATAATACAGTTTGTAATGTTTCTTTCACTAGGGTTCGCCTCCCTGGTTTAAATGGTACGCCCATTACTCAAGCACACTGACGCAACTGTGACAGGAGTGTACTCGCATGCAAACCCCTAATTCAAACGTTTTTGTTTTTCCGTGGGGTTTTTGAGGCAGAGAAGTGAACTATTTCTCTCAGTGTCTCTTTCGCAAGAAGGGAATCGGCAGCTGAATGTGATAGTGCACAGCAGCTTGCTGCATGTAGAGCGCAAGCTTGCACTACAAAACCAGGGATCCTTGGTTCAACCCCGCTTCTTCCCACTTCAGTAATGGCGTGTGGTCGTGTCACTACTGCGTGGATCACGTTACACAGGCACCAAGGTAGCGGTCGTACTGCACTGGCTAAATATCCGACATACCTTTCAGGCACCAACGATGTTGCCGAGCAAGCTGGCGAGGCAGAAAGAAGGAAACTCGAAAAGACTTGTCCCAGGGACCCTCACGCGTAAGTTGCGCTCTTGTTTCTTGGTCAATTCCTCGGGTGGTGACTGTATGCTGCCCTCGGAGCTATCTTTGGCAAGAAGAATGCAGACGGCGATGGAGCTCTTTCGCCAGGACATGAACACAGCCGTGCCGAAGAAGCAGCTAAAGCAGAAAATTGGAAGAGACCAAAGACCAAAGCTTTCGATGCAAAGACAGCCTTGAGACCAGGTGTTGGCCAAGAACTTTCGCTCCGTTCTTGCATCGTTACCTGTTGTGGTCGCCGCGAAGCGCACAGATTCATCGGACCTCAAGCTTGAAGACGGACCACTCTCGAGACACCATGACCGTGTCCGGCGAACAAACTTGGTTCAAGAGCTCGAGCAATAGAGCCGGCCTTCTGGCAGAACTACAATCACTCTTTCGCAACATTTTAAACTTTCTTTTGAAAATTGTTTGGAACTTTTTAACTAAACAATTGCAAGTTGTGAAACTTTGGTATCTTGTCCGGGCTGCTATCTCTACATTTGTGGCCGAGACTGAGCGTTCGCCGATAAATAGCTTATTTTTACGCAAGTAATTAAAAAATAGATTAAAAAAGCAGCTTCGATAAATTTTTGTAATTTGTAATATTTAAAACGGCCGCAGACGACGGCGGTCTCTATAAGGCGTCGTGCGTTGCGACACAGACATGCTCATCAACTTCCTTGGCGTGATGTGTTCATCCGTGAAGTCTTCAGGCGAAGCCATGGAAGGTACGCCTCGCGGAAAAAAGCGGGAATCAAACGCCGGTTTTGTTTTCTGCTAGCGCAAAGGGCAAAGCTCCGAAGAACTCCGGATACAGTCGACCAAATTATGTCGTGACTTTGTGTTTTTATTTTCGTGTTTCGGCTCTTATGCATTTATGAATTCAGTTCAGGAGAAGCGGTACGAAAATGGCCCGGGGGAGGGGGGGGGGGATGCTCCGCACGCGCTCATCCGAAACTCGGACCAAGTTTTTCCATAATGTTCGTCGGGTGGGGTTCCCTCCGACGTGCTGTAATCTCTATAAGGTGTACTACATCATGCACCAATTGAGATTTTGAAGGGTAACGTAAATAAAACAAGAAAATATAGCCTTTTTTTAGAAAGCTTAGCGTTATTTAGACTCGAATGTCACGAACCTTGAGGAGTGCTTCCAGTCCTGTCAAATTGCTTAGGAACGGTCTAACACATCGTGTCAATCACTCTGATTTATTTTATAGATTGATTACTAAGCGGGAAACTATCTGTACCTTGTCCTCCTAGCTTTTAATATATTTTTCATATGATCGGACCGTTTTTTTACTCCATTTCACAGGCATCTGTAGTGCAGACAAGGACAGGGGCACGAGCGTGTTGCTTTGGGTAGCGCCCCTTTGCACGATTTCCCGTACAAACCACACCATTCTGTAGAGCTAGGCTCACGCGCACATGACTTAGTCCTTGCTGCATTACTGCAGAGATTGGCGAGATCGAGTATAGTTGAGAAATGTCTCGTCCGCTCAATCGTAATTTTTGCACGGTACTTTTTAGGCTACGCGAGAGAAGGAGATCTGCAATGTTAAGCCTTTATAAACCCAGACCAACAAATTCCGATCTGGATGACCTCTGAATGTACAGATTTCGATAGTCGGTAAAACGTGAAGAATCTAAGAGCGACCAGAACATGACAGTTGTTTTCCGTCGCGCTTTTGTTGCGCGTACTTTGAAGTGCTATTAGAGGTAGGAAGCCGGCGGAAAAGGCGGATATTCTGCAGCATTCTTAACGCGTCATGCAATACACTGAATTTTTTTTATAAACAAATACACAAATCTTCGCAGTAGTCGAGGCGGGCAGCAAAGAAATAAGTTACAAATGATTCCCGCAGGAGTAGTCGTGCCGTGTTTGATAAGTTTTAAACACACGTTTGTCTGAGAGAAAATGTTGCTCGTAGTTTTATAAAGTGAAAAAAGTAATAAAACTAAGCGCAAGAACACTTTGCAGAATCCGGTATACAAAGCTAAACATTATCACGGAAGGATTCGATTGGTACCGTTTATAACAACATAAGAACGACAATAAGATCCTTCAGTTGTCCCCCTCCAGCGGGAGCTTCCAAGCATCGATAACAGTTCAGCGTCTTTTCAGCTTCAAATGTGCACGGGCATCAAAGCACGATGTAAGGCAACGAGCACGTGCTGGTGGCCGGGCATCCGAAAGATTCGCCTTGCGCTTTTCGCCCTCTCAGTGATTATAGCGATGGAACTATCGATGGAAGTCCGTCTAAAGCATACTCATGTCACTGCGCTCCGCCTAAAAATTCGGAAAAGAAACATTCCGAGGTCATATCATTCGGAGCCATCGAGCTCCAACCTGCCACCTCTGCATCTTCGAGTCTTCGTCCACGCGCGCCGGTGTTCCTAGTGAGAGTCAAACTTGGCCGAAGGGGCCAAGGTATGCGGCGAATTTAGGATGTACACTCCTCTCATTCTCCAGATGACAGTGCGAGGGAAGCTGCGCGCTTGCTGGGCCAATCAAACGCCTCCCTTTGATTACTTGACTCCGCCTCCCTGCGCGGGGGTACGGGCGGGAGAGCGTGATCACGTGGCGAAAGATAGAATTTCTTATTGGTCCATGGAGCCCGCGGCCTCCACCACGCTGCCGTGTTTAGGAGCGAACGGAGGACGGGCGGCTGTTTGGCGTCGGGCAAGGCTTGAGGAACTCCGTTCTGGTCCTCTGGCTGTGGTGCCCGAGTGCCCTCGCCGAGGCAAGGCAAGGCCTTAAAAGGGGCTTCTTTGACGGGCGGTGACTCTCGCAGCTCACTTTTTGCGTACCTTCCTTGACCGACGCCGCGGTGTTTTGGGCTCCCGCCGTCCTCTTCTAAAGACCGTGGATTTTGACCAAGAAACTAGGTGAGGCAACCGCTTGAAATACTGCTCTCCAGACCGCGAGTTATCGATATCGATTAGGGGCCAATGCCTAGGGCTCATAAATATCCCGTTTGATTACCGATCGATTACAGGTGATATATGTATCAATCGCATTCTTGTAATGGATAATATTCCCACTCCTCGCCTAAAGGCCCACACTATAAAATCTTGTGATTTTGCCTTTTCCCGAACAGACTTTATTATATGGTTGGCCTTTCTTCCCCGTTCTGGCCAGTAAATAGTAAAATAATTATTATTTTTTTATTTAGAGTATTATTCATCAACAATTTGAGTGTCTCTACTTATTTGAACGTAATACAAATGATTGCCAATTCTGAAATCACATATGCGATGAGAAGGTAGGCACTAACATTTTCGTCTAGGTACCTTACCTTATAACACCATGGGAGAATTAAGTAATAAGACAGATTCAGCAAATATATCTGACCTTGGACATTTTACTGACCTTTGAGTGCAGGACAGGCACCTTCTATCTTTGTAAATTTGAATTATGTTTTTTGCGTGGAAAATAAACCCCTCCTATGCCAATGTGTATATAACTTAGTAAGCCATTTGTTATGTCTAGGGATGCTTCGCACGAACTCCTCGGTACAACCACGCTTAGATGAACTGCTTGCACGAAAACACTCGACGCCAAAGCTTTTTGAAGGCGACATCAGTGTGTATTATCAAGATTTACAGATAATAAGTTGTTCTCTATAGAGTCTTAGTTTATTTTAAGGTGCAATTTCTATCTTTGACACCAAAGGTTTCTCTCTCTACATATCAGATTTCAGTTTATTAGATTAATTTTATATCTTATCTGTAAACGGCTCACGGCGCGTTGATGCTTTCTATGACAAAAAATATTCAATCGAATATCCGAATGGAGCCACCTTAGGTAGGTTAGCTCCATATGTCGAAGGATCATGCCTTTGAAAAAAAATTGTAACGAACACCTGAAAATTTTCAGAAATGAAACATTTCAGTGCAGCGTTGTGTTTGAATTAAAAGGTTCCAAATCAAACGGGTGATTCAAAAGCGCTCGTGGTTCAAACTGGCGATTTTTTAATCAGACTCGAGGTCAATTAGTTCGTGCCTTGCACTGAATCACCCATTTGTAGAGATAGGAACAAATTTCAATTGACATCGGGATCTATATTGGAAAATTTGGTTTAGTTGCCTCGTTACTAGATTTGCCTTAATCATGCAAATAGATATAAGCTCGCAAAATCAATGTAATACTAATGTCTAGGGTCCGAGTTGGGTGAGCTAGTGGCATATCTGATCTCCCTCACCTAGAGTGAGCCGTGATATCGTTCGAAGATTTTTTTTCTGCTGGCGCGTTAGAAGAACGCAATTTTACTACTACAAGGTGTCATTCGGTGACAAAATTAACAATAAAACAACGTAATTGAGCCGAAAAAAACTGGGATCGGCTGATACGAAGTGAGTGCCTCTGCAAACTGAGATCAGAGTGCAGGCAGAAATTTTGATTGTCTGCTATTTCATTTGAAAGCGACCGACCATCCTTGCTTCCCTTGCTAATCCTGGGTTGCTGTGCTGCCGTTTAGAAGCTATAATCCGCCGGCGGATAAAAGAGCCCTATGGGGCTAATGCTTCTGAATACGCGAAACCTTTCTTGTTATTTGTGATTTGTTGAAGTTCTTAACAAAATACTGCCGATTGTGGACACGCCCATGGGAAAATAATTCATTATTAATTAATGAAGCCTGACAAAAGCTGTGACGCCATGTCCAATCACCATTTGATAAATCTTTCGCTGTCACCATTGACAAAAATTGTACCCCAGTAATACATGTAAATCAAAAGATCTAACAAAATGTCACAACCTGCTTTCAGACGTCCGCGTGTTTCTTTGAGATATTCTATCTTATTACTTCAAATTTCATCGCTCAAAATACATGGAAAGATACCAGCTTTTATTAGCCTGACCACGACAACTGTGGCTACTTCTGTGTCACTTGCAGTTTGAAAAGTAGCGGAATTAAATCCAACACGATTGCCATTTTTGTTTCTTAGAAAGAGGTGATTGGATAAGCAAACATGTCAATCTGAACAAACTTCAACTATGTTTAAAGTGAAGTTTAAGTAGTGTTAATGTCGTTAAGTGCAAGTTCGAATCTCGATAGAGTTTTCGATTCGACTGTTATTGGGGCAACCCCGTTAAGCTGGGCAACTTTGTACGGTGTCGTCCACTCTGTGGGCGAGCGAGCGACGATAGGAAATCGATGGCTCCGTTGAGTAGCGCATTGAGGGACATTATCTCCACCGAACAGAGAGCGCAACATTGCAGGCGTTCTCAAAAGCACAGCGCCTGGCTGGACTGTCCCATCCAAACTGGGCAGGGAGGTTGCTTCCGCTCCGGTGATCCTAACAGAGATTTGACTTCCGGAGCTCATATACACCTTATCGTGTCAAAATAGATTTCATAGGTAGTCATAATTTGAAAATGCACTTGGATATCTAATTTGAAAATACAAGGACGAAGAAAGAGACATCCCAAAATACGACTTTCAGTTGCGTCGCTAGCCTTCCGTGTTCAGGAAAAATTTTGTCGCTAAATAAACTTGACGCAACTTTAACTTAATTAACGCAAACGTTTTTTTTCTTTTCTTTTTTTGTTGACGAAATGTTATTTACAACGTTCTGGGATATTTTTTCCTTGTGCCCTTGCTTTCGAAGATCTCAATAAAATTATATTAAGAGGTGATTTCAGCCGATAATTGTTCAAATCGTAATATTCCATGGAATAAATATTGACGGCAACGTTACAATATCCATTAATATTATACACAAACTCAGAAACATGCGTTTTTTACGCCTAGGCTCGGCATATTTGTCTGCACTAGGTCATAGGAAGAATTTTTTTTGCCTTTTGTAATATCCTAAATTTACGCTTACCATGGTTTGTAGCACCGTAAACCACATAACCCGGAGGAAAATTAATATTTCACAGATTCGATAGTTACATTTTGTTCTTTCGAAACCTTTCTTGTTTACCTCAGTGTATTAGGCTCTTTGAATCTGTCATTCCCGTGCACACAGACACACTGATGCCAATCAACCCTTACAAAGACTGATGGCCATAGGATCGATGGCCGGATGTGTTTGCAACACCATGCACATTTAGACACCTCTTTGGTTGTCTCAAGAAAGCTAAAATGGAATATCTCACAATGTAGGCTGGAACTTTTTTACGCGACCGATTTCAGGCAGATTCCCCAAGGTTCTCACCAACGCGTTTGTTCTCTAAAACACACTCCCTCCATGCAAAATCGCTTTCATCGAAATAGCGGTTTCTGGAATCGTAGGCAAGTGAATCAAGAGGAAAGCCCACTCCGAGGTGGCGAGGCGCAGTAAGGTGCTATGGTTTAGAAATGTCGTATGGTGTGTACAAAATCAGATCCATTGGAGCGTTTGCACTTTCTGCAACCCATCCTGACAGATGTCCTACAAATTAGCAAGTTTGGGCCGCAAGGTGCTGATCAGAAAGAACTTCTGAACGACATCGCGACTTTACTTTAAGTTTAAACCAAAAGGCTCAAACTGAAGCAACACAAATTGACCCTCTTATGCCCAGACTTGAAATGTGTTCTTACCTGAAGCCATGCCTTGGCAACCTCTTCTAGACAAGAGTGAACTGAGTAGAGGTAAACTGGTGTTTTTACTATCAACACGCTGTGTAATAACAAAGGTACAAATACTGTATTTGCATGCTAATAGATAAGATCAGGCAGTCACTTCCGACAACGTTGGAGGCCTAAAGGAGACATACCTTTTGTCAGTTCTAAACACCGCGTGTCTTGAATAAAAAAAAAACACATTGATTCTTGTCCTGTAGATGATGTCAGTGTCTCCAGAACAAATGGAAAAATTATCAACATTCGTTATCTCAAAATATTTCAACACTGTCATAATCAAGTGATGTTCACACGCACTTACATATGGCGAACAGGCCAGACTTGTAATTTCAAAGCTGGCGTTCCTCTAAGCGCCAAAGTAGAGGTAAGTGTTCAGTAAAATTAATGCGATAGAAACAAAACCGGCGACAGCTTGAAACAAAAAAACACCATCTTTGTCAGGCGAATTCAACAGAACAGCCGCTAGAAATTTTAACTCGAATAATATCCTTCGTCCAACTGTAATATATATTTGTCGAGCACCTGCCATACCAGCACGCAACCAAGTAATCCATTTCTCACAAAACATGTTAAAGTATTTAGCCCAGCAAAAATTTAGTCTGGATACGAGGCCTACGAAAATGACAGCCTCAGTATACATCTCTGACGCTTGCTTTTTATTCTTGTCATTGTTGTGAAAACGTGGGAGCATCCTCGTCCCTCTAAATGCATGCGTGAAGGACCAGTCCATTCATAAACCAACCGGCTGATTGGAGTGATAGCGGCAGTGGTGACGGTTATGCGGGTGTGAATTAGTTTGCAATAAATATAATTATTCTCAAAAATGATACGCGTTAAATTTTGAATCGACTGTGGTCGCTTCGCCAAGTGTGTTACTACAACACACTTGGCGATTGTATTTTTCAGTGTGAGTATTGCGATTACTGTGGCAGGTAACCCAGCACATAATGCCCTGATACCTATAGTGATGACCTTCTTTAATGCTTTGTATTCCACCTCTATTTTAATTTTCGAGAACTTTTAAAGTCTAATCATATTTGTATTAAAGATATGTGCACTATATTTTGTTTTAAATAGCATTTAGCGGAACATACATCGCATTTAAAACGTTTAACACAATATGGCGGACGTTTTATGGCACTTTCGCTGAATCGGAAAGCTCGGTAACGGCAACACTGGTGGAGTACGAGAACAGTCTTTAGGGCAAGGAAATTGTGTTTCACCGCGATAATTACACGAATGCACGCCGCTGCATTTATCATTAATAATGAGTCCAACAGATGTGAGGTCTGCAGTCCTAATTTCTGAGCAAATCAGCAAAATATTTTGTCCGTTCCACTTGCTGCTAAGAGCCACAAGCGTGATATACTTGAACTAAAAGGCCCATATTTGAAGCACAGAAGAGTGCATTCTACACAAAATGAATGCCGGGAAACACATTTTTTTTTCTTCTTTATAACATAAACACTTCAGTTAGGCGATGAGCACACTTACCGCATCGTGGTAAAAAACGTAATAATTAAAAATACCTTTTTTTTTGGTCAGTCATTTTTACGTTCTCCACTGAAAAACAACTAACAGGAGATAAATGCCAAGCAAATGTGCACTGGGAATGCATGACATAGGCTTGGCTATCGGCGCCATATCTAAGCCTTGGAGGTTTCTTTTTCTCACGCAAGTCTGAACAGTAGCTGCTTCATAAACACATTTTATTTGATCCGTAGAGCATTACCCAGTTCAGTCTGTACCGTAGTTTCCTGATATAGTCCACGAACAATACATGTTCAAAAGTTTACATTTTACTCAATCAAAACTATGCATAACTGTTTTTACTTCGTTTCAATTGTTTTATGACGTGACGTGACGGATTTTTTGAATGAATAAGTAGGTTAATTTTGACAATTATAAATGTATAATATAAGCTTCCTTGTGAGACAATAAAGAATGTAATCGTCAAGGTTAGCGGTGTATGGGAGTTGTTTACGCGGGAATTAGGATCAGGGAACTTACAAAGTGAAAGGTACAAATTGTCTAAGGGCAAACTTTTTTTACCGAAATTTATTCTTCCGGACTAAACACCGGATGCGAGAAATACGGTAGTCATAAAGTCGAGGATTTCGCAGCGTGCTCCATCATGAAATGCCGCAGCTGACTAGTTAGTGCTCACATATTCCAGTTTATTAAAGCAGTGTACGCCATTAGAAAATTTTAGAATAACGTACGCAAATTTGGCGCACGCTAGCGCTAAATATAGCGCGTGCGTTAGCGCACGCTACGCAAGAGAGTTTTAGAATAGAGTTTCTCCGCAGCGACGCAAAACCCCACGCATCTCGTGCTTGCAACGCTAGCAAGATACAGTCCCAATTATTATTTCACACACAAAATGCTGACACTTAAAAAAATAAAAAAACAAGCGTTTTGGTCTAGAGTAACATTTTAGGTTTGTTTAGACCCCGACCGGCTTTCCGGTCGTGGTTTAAACCTGAGAATGCGACGCGAGCGGTCGTTCGGTCGTGTCCGCTTGCGTCGCCTCGGCAAGAGAGGTCTCGTGTACTGACCTTCGCCGATAAATGTTCGCGCGTCGCACGCGTCAAGTTGCCGATGATCGTTGCCCATCTTACTGAGTTTTCTAAACCGAGTGCAATCTCGTCCCGCATTGAAAATCGCAGTCGTGAGGATGCCACCGACGTAGCCTTCACGACACCACCAAAGCGGCCGCAGCCATGGTCCTGTAAGCCGCCATTTTTTAACTGTGGTCGTCTTGGCTTTAGCCAACTTCTCATCACGAGTCCTCCTTGGAAGAGCGCAAAGAATCTCTGCATACGCATGCAATTTTGGATAAATAGACTACGCTAAAATAGCGCACGCAAAGCGCAAAACGTGGTTAGTTGTTCGGCGCATGTGCAGGTGGCGACGACGCCATTTTTTTGCGTACGCAAAGCTTGAGCGTGTGCTATTTTAAAACTCCCTATTAGTTGCCCCACTGATTGATGACGTACTTTTGCGACTGCGTGTACAGTGAAGGCCATGTTTCGGTTCAACTTATAAGACCCTTAGGCCGCGTTCACACTTGCGGAAAACTCTCTTTTTCCGCCGACCGAATTTACTGGGCTGAAAAGACAGTGCCGTTCGCATTTGTTCCACCAGCCGCGGTGGCTCGGCTCTGTTCCCTCGCGGATATCAAAGCAGACAGCTCCTGGCTCGAGTCGTGTTCGAAAACAAAATGCTCTCAGACTTTCTCTTGCAGTGCAAAGAAAACATTCAACGTTCTCTCGGCGATACGGGAAGGCAATAATAAAATAACGAGCTAACGGAGACAACATGTGCACATACCCCTCACGCCCATTTACTCCACAGATCTTTCTTGGAGGAGCACTGTCTTCGTTGCTCAGATTCCTCTTTGACGAAAAAGGGTCGAATGATAACGATACCCGCGAGACGGCGCCATTTGCGCAACGTGGGAACTCCGACGATTCCGGCGTCAAGCCCGACAACTCGGGCAACTCGACCACTCGCCCTGGATGTGACGCCAGCAAGTGCCATTTCCTCCGCGCATTCCGGTTAACTGCGGTAGTGTGTAAACTTTTTTTTTTTGCGCCGAAATTCGGTTTTGCATTGGTTTCTCCCGCGGTCGAATATTCTCGAGCCGGCGGGGGATTCGCCCTCCTGGTGTCATTTCCCCGTGGATTCGCCTGCGGATCCGCAAGTGTGACCGAGCCATTAGAGTCACTGGCAGCCAACGTTGCTACAACAACTCAGTTGGGAAACTGCCACAGAGCCTGCTCTGAGAACGTGGCACCGAACCGTATTCGAGAACCGAGCTAATGGCGATCGCAACACCACCATTTCTCCCACTGCGGCCACTCGAGGAACTGCACGGCTGCTTGTATTGGTTTGGGAGTATCGCATTCGATAGCGTTCGCTGTGACTGTTCTATTTTGGCTTTAATCGGCCATTTTGGTGCGGAAGCATATACAGTGGAAGGAGTTTTAGGGATTCCAATCCCCTCTTCCAAGCGGATGCGCCGCGCATTACCACCGAATTTAGGACGAGCCCAGGTCGGGATGCCCTACCTGAAATCGCGGGTGAGACATGGTCGTATAAAAACAATATTAATTGTGCCGCAAAACCTTGTAAACTTAAGATTTAAAAACAACATTACACGCCTGTTATTTTGTACTAATCTCCAATAAACATTCCGACAAAAATTTTTTTTCCTTTCTATATACGCAAAAACATGTTATTTAAAAGCTCATGGTGACCACGCTAAAGAAAAAAGATTGAGCCGCCATCTTGGCACCTCGAGCCTAGGAGTTTCGGTACTCTGGGAACATTCAGTGACTCTAGCAGTAGCCATATAGAGCAACTTTTATGTTTCAGCTCGTCGCTAAAGGGTAGTGCTGTTGTCGTGTTTAGCTCGGTCTCGGTGAACGCCAGCGGCCCAGGTTTCAAGTGTGAGTTTCGTCACTGAATGTTTTAGTTACGTTGCTGACAGCTTAGGGGTATCTTATCACTCTACAACAAATGATATGGCGGTATTAGCGGAGAACATATATAACCGAACCATTAAGAAAGAATGGTGAAGAAATGAAGCCAAGTTCTGTGTTGCGTAAGCTCTCAGTGACTATAGCAATGATGAGGTGTCTGTAGTCAGTGACAAGTTAAGAATACATTAGGTGCTTCGCCTTCAGCGCAAACATTTTTTTTCTTCTTTGATTACACTTTGTCTCACGCGTAACCAAAATCAGGCGGAAGGCAACGGAGCTTCTAATGCATTCTTAACCTTTCACCAACTGTATAACAAAACTTGAATTTCAACTTGAATTTAATATCTGTAGGTATTAGTACGATTTGGAGATGTAGGTTCTTGACTATTCTTAAAATTAGGATTCCTGAGCGGCGTTACAAATTTCTGCGGAGCACCGTTGCGTCAAAAAACGAAACTGACAAAAAATAAAAGAAAGAAAAAGGAGCCGATGTAATCATTTTGTTTTCTAGCCCTAGCCTGCTTTCCTAGCTGCAGTCCCACATTAATTCACGGTGAATCTCGCGATGCAAATCAGGAGGCAGAAACGTTTGCCCGAATTATTCTTCGGTTGAGAGCAAACGCGAATAATCACCATCCGTGACGAACCGTTTTCCTTGTCTGACACTTTTGCCTCATAACGAGGAAGGCCGCACAAATCAAATAGAACACGTGTGATGTGTGCACGGGAGGCATCAACCGCGATTACCCTTGAAGGCTCTAAACACTTAAAAGCTCGATACTTTTTTTCGCGTACTATTTGTAACAAAGTGTCATGGTACAAATATAAATTAATAATTGAGACTGCTATGGTCCCGGATAGCTGAAGAAACGAAGGTTTGTGCAGTAATGTCGCACAAACCTTCATGCTTTGTGGTTCGTTTCACGACTTTCACTAAAGCCCACACAAAAATCGCCCACTATCGGAGGCCGGTCCTTAAAAAAAAAAAAGAACTACGCAGTTGAGAATTATTTATAATCCGCCCCTCTATTAAATAGCCTCCACATTTCGACGTCACTAAAACGACCAAGAGATTAAGAATCGATGGGCGTAGCAAATTCCCGAGTACACTCTCAGAGCTACTCAGCAAAATGAGATGACGTCACTGACTGTTATGGACAACTATATGAATATATTAAACACCTCCATTCCCTAAGCTATTTGTGCATTTTCGTGTATACTGTAGTGTCATAGCTTGAAGCACAAATAGTATAGTTTTCATTATTCAGCTAAACCATTATTAAGAGGGAACGATACAATTATTCTTGAATAGAAATACTGCTTCAATCGCATAAAAGGTGAAAATCTTTGTGCCACTTAGACTGAATATTTATGGGTACGCGACACTGCGTGATCATTTCAATGACCGTCAGAAAAGATAGCCAGAACAGAGATTCCTTTTGTCAATGGAACTCTGGGCAGCATACTTGCAGAAGCTTCTGAATAAATAGGCAGGAGAAAAGTGTCTAAAATTGGAGCTGCTCGAACGACCCCGTAAGTGTTTTTTTTGTGTGTCACCACAGAGCGGTTTATTTTAAGGGGTAAAGGTGAGGAGCTTAGACTGCCTACTTGAAAAAGTGTTTGGCATTTTTACCATGTGTTTGTGCCTTCATTCTTAATTTTGTGCCACCCCTATAACCGTCCTTAACAAGGACCAATGGTATAAGAAAAAAAAAGAAAGACGTTTACAATCCCCTTTAAGGCCGAATTAGAGCGCAGCTCTTGAGGTGGAGGAGGGGAAGGTGCGGAGAAGAGGCTGTGCCCCTCCTCCTCTAATGCTCGCCTCCCATTTAGGGGAAAATTTTCCGCTAAATTTGAAGGAGAATTCTTCGCTAAATTGGCGGGTCATTTTTTCCGCTAAATATAGCGGGGAAATTTGTCCGCTTAGTTTAGTGGGGAAAGTTTTCCGCTAAATTTAGCAGGAAATATTTTCCGCTAAATTTAGCGGGGAAATATATCCGCTACATTAGCGGGGAAATGTTTTCCGTTAAATTCGGCAGGGAAATCTTTCCGCTAAACTTAGCGGGGAAAACTATCTCGCTAAATCTAGCGGGGAAATGTTTCCACCAAATTTAGTGGAGAAATTAAGCTGCTAAATCTAGCGGGGAAAGTTTCCCGCTAACTTTAGCAAGGAAAATTTTCCGTAAAATTTAGCGGGGAAATTTACCCATAATGCACCGCGCGGTTACGCCGACAGCGACGGCGACTGCGCCGCCGACGGCGACGCCACTCAAGCCGGAAACGGGCGGCTAAGAGCTGGGCTCTAAAATTAATAAATATTTATTTCAACATACAAAAAATTTCAAACTTACTACATCATAAATACTAGTAAACCTATTTCTTTAGATATAAATTTGTGGTTTTTCTTTTTGCGAGATTATTTACACTAACGATGAAACTTGCTACAAACGTTCTGCTGTACGCAAAACAAAAATCTAGAACACGCATTGTATATAATTAAAAAAAGGTGTGCGATTGGTTGTTGAATAAGGTTGTCAATGATATTTTTTATTCTTGAGCTTTATTGTAGTCTGCATATTTGCTTGTTCCTTGGAAGTCTTCGTAAGTTCGCGGCTTTTTTAGAGCGCAGCTCTTAGGCGCCCGTTTCCGCTTGAGCGGCGTCGCCGTCGGCGTCGGCGTCGCCGTCACCGTCGGCGTAATTGCGCAATGCATGATGGATAAATTTCCCCACTAAATTTAGAGGAACATTTTCCCCAGCTAATTCTAGCGGAAAATTTTCCCCGCTAAGTCTAGCGGAAAATTTTCCCCGCTAATTCTAGCGGAAAATTTTCCCCGCTAATTCTAGCGGAAAATTTTCCCCGCTAAGTCTAGCGGGATCGCAACATTTTCCCCGCTAAATCTAGCGGAAAGTTTTTCCTCGCTAAATCCTAGCGGAAATGTTTTCCCGCTAAATCAAGCGGGAAATTTTGCCCGCTAAATTTAGCGGAAAATTTTCCCGCTAAATCTGGCGGAAAATTTTCCCCGCTAAATTTAGCGGGGAAAATCCCACCCCCTCCTCGAGGTCACGTGACCCCCAGGCCACGTGACCCCCTCCCACGAGGTCACGTGACCCCCCCCCCCGTGCCTTCCCCTCCTCCTCAAGAGCTCCGCTCTAATCCGGCGTTACAGGGAGTTGTAAACGGGTTTCATTTTTTCTTCCGTCGTATTTATTAAAAAACTGTACACGTCACAACAAAACTTAATTGATTGCAATCAGAACTAGTCTTGGTTAAAAAAGTATCCATTCAAATTGGTTGAGGGGAAAAGTAATCGAAATTTACATGACAACAGTAACAGTTACTTTTCCGTCAGATGCTTTGTCATTATCACCTGCTGCATAAAGAAACAAAGTTTAAACGAAGCTTCCGAAATGGGAAACACAATCCCTATTCCAATTTGTTTTGTATTTTTGAACGCCGGCCGTTCGTACTGTTTATTTGTGGTTTAGAATCACTGGCATGCACGTTACTCATCTTCTCAATTATATTGGAACGCCAACCTCATGGCTTGCATGTCACGAAAAGCTAAGTTTTCGTCGCAGCTTACCTTTTTATAGTTCGGTTATCTTCTCGGTGTCTGAGTGCACCATAGTGAAGAGGGATTTTTATTTGTATTTAGATTTGTTTAAGAGGAGAGGGGTACGATGTTTGAACGGTTCTCAAATACGCATACATTACATTCCACATCAAACATCAAATTAAAATTAATTTGTAAAGAACTCGGACATCGTAGTCCTGTTTTCATTGAGCGCGGCAGCCCTGCTCCCGTAGGCCTCGGTAAAAACTAGGTTATATTTTGTTGCTGGCAAGGTTCAGCAGCCAATAAATTGGATATATCCCAGTAATGTTGGCTCTAAATGTATTGACTAAATAGTTGTATACCAGGAAACCAGGGGATAGAAAGGTGTTCGCCAAATCTAAGGAAACTAGGTTCAAATAAAAGGAAATGAAGGAAAACCAATTTGTTGGCAAAAGGGTAATGGCTACAAGTAATGTTACTACTTCCCAAACTAGTTAATGTAATTTTGTGATTGCTATCTAATGAACATCATGACATTTTTATAAAATTATTTCAAAAAGTAATTGATTACAAGTAATTTGATCACTTTTAATGATGTACAAGTCTGTATAACACTGATCCCATTACTTTTACAAATTCAAGCCTAACTTTGTTTATCTTTAATAATATTTTTGATGCGAACCAACACTTAGATTGTGCAGCGAAGTTTTTTCGTAACATTATGTTCACTTTTTTTAGTTTTTCGCTGTCTTTGTTTTGCAGTGTATTTCTACCTATAGTCGGTGACAGGTCAAGAACGAAGTGGAAGCTCCTCCTCCCACCTCTTTCCACTTTAGTAGAGCGAACGCTGGAAAGCAGGCGACCTTCTCTCCACCGTTCGTTCCTCTGAAGTGGAAAGGGGTGGAAGGAGCTTCCACGTCGTTCTTGGCCTGTCACCGACTATAGACATAATGCACACCAAGAAAGGAATGTAGTTTGTCTGGCGATGGGGCTTTGAATAAAAAAGTAAAAAGGTTTTGAAGTATAGATTTGGAACTTTCACGAAATTCTCTCAAAAAGCTGTTTCACGGTTATCATCCTTTCTTTCGATCGCAGCAGCAGGCACCGTCGCCGGATTTCATGAATAGAAGGCAATGTCTCGGCGTGACAGTCGTCCTGCTGCTGTCATGTTCCATGGGAGTGCACGGCTGGGCTACCCTCAAGAAGATCCTAATCGCCAGGCTGCTGAGTGGGCCACGAGTCATCGCGGTCCCTGTGCCCATTCCGTCTGGACATCAGCACCATCCCCCTCCTCTTCCGCCACATCATCACCCTCCTCCTCCCCCACCCCCGCCCATGATGCCCGTACCCATACCGTGAGTAATACCCCTATACTACTGTCTTATAACGCATGTATAATATTCATGCTCTTACAATGTTTCCTGAATTCTCTGTATATCTAAAGAGAACTGGCAGTGACAAGGCAAATGCGACGTTCAGAATTGCCTGCCTGATGTTTAAGTCAGAGACTATGCTCTTTTATCCTACTTTTAATCAGGTTAGCTATAACGCAGGAGCTTATAATGTTGACGTATGCAAGCTTGATGATTTGTTCTTCTGAATTTTTATTGGCATTATTACAATCTCATTGGCAGCGGATGAATTAATTATAAGGTGCTGGCCATTGCAATGCCGTACCCTTCTTTAGCTATCAGTGACGCCAGAGAAGAGGTCGAGTGCTATGGCGTTCCGATGGTCATCCGCTCGCTGTCACTGGCGTCGGGTCTGTAGACCCGTTCGTGCTGTTGCGGGTCTAGAGTCCCAACGCCGGTGAGAATGAGCGGATGACCATCGCAACCCCTGGGCATGGAGCAGACGAATTTGAGCCCCGCATTCGGAGCGCGCTACCGATGTTTTTTACAAAAGGCGAAACTGATTACGGGAGCATCGGAGATTAATGTTTTAAGCGCATTGAGTGCCGGTATGCCTTCAAGTACAGAAACCCGTGCACCTGTGAAAAATAAAGCAATTCAACTTATTGTGAGAGGGCTATAATATAACGTGTGTAGAGGTGAACAAAAACAAACATGGGTGAACTTCCGGGGGAGTATGTTGCTTTCGAAGGGCCATTGTTTCTGCTTGTTTTTGAAAACCCTCAGGGAGTAGCCCGTACTTTAAAACTCTTACCACCGAGGATCAACTGCGGTATTACAAGAAATTTACTTATGCTTGATCGACACGCCTTTCTTATCTCTTGGACGAAAAGAATGAGCACTGGTGTATTAAAAAAAAGAAAAATTTGTGGAAGCTATTGTAGGCACATTTTTATGAATACTTCTTTGGAGTCGCTCTGGTCCTTACACCTGAGAACGACTTCTGACCTAAAAGTCCTTGAATCCGTTAATCTATTTCGTAAACGGCAGCGCATTTGCGATGGGCACCTACGTATACCCCAGGCGCCGAAGATAGGTCACAGCTTCACCTCTAAGATTGCCGATTCGGATACGCAGACGATCTCCAGAAAGTTTTATAATGCTTCCTTCAGCTCGACGCACTTTTTTTATTGCAATTTTTTTGAATGGTTGGTTTTGGTTTTTAATTTTTATTTTCTTGAGTTTTGTGTCAGATGGCTTCTGTATGTGCCCCAAGGGCCCATCGTTGCACGGAAATGACCCTTCGAGGCGCCGCATTCTCGCCTTGGTCAGGCAGCTCGCGTTTGTCGCCTTTTGCCGTCTAACGGCCGCACATCGAAGCAGGCTAGCACTGCCTCATGATGCCGCCCTTCTGTGATCACCCAAGCTCAGCGGCCCACAGCGGCGCCCCTAGTCCCTACAAACTTCACTCGTGACATTTTGTACGTGTCGGTACGCATCGGCAACTTAAAAGTACGACAGAGGGATATTTCTAGAGCTCAGCTACCGCGCAATTGCTAGCTAGAAAACGAAAAGTCGTCGCGAATGGACCCAAATACAAGGTAAACACAGAAAAACCGGAAGTATTACTGTTCCCCTGTCATGGCGGCCGGAAGTGGTGCGAACACTCTGTACAAGATGATCTTGATTATAGGCAAGAAATTCTGTCACAAATCTTTATCCACGAAAGCTAATTACCATGATCATATAGAAGGCGCTTTTTAGTGTTAATGATTGTTAAACGAAAGACGAATCTGCGCTAATTGGTTCTGTGAAGATCAGTTATACGGACAGAATAGCATAATATTGTCACGTTAATTGTGGGGATAAGTCAGACCATTTTATTAAAATTTGTTTATTAAATTTGTAATTATTCAAAACAAACATATGGCAACAATGAGGACTTCTAGAGTGTCGTCAAAAACACTAAATCGATACATTTTTTAGAGAAATATGCTAAGTGAAGATACCTCTCGCGCAACAGGCGTAAGGCTAACGGTGAGAAAACTGGGTCTATATCGTGTTGTATAAGAGGGATATAACACTGCAGGTGCTACCTCCCGAAATAAACAAATGGTGGAACGTCACAGCCCTGTCCGACCAGACGTTATGGAAACGTTTCCCGTTTCACTCAATACGCGCAGGGTTAACATAGCGGATGTCATTTGCGAGTTTTACAGTAGAAGACCGCGCACTTTGGGTCTCCCAAACTGCTTGGACAGTCGTACTACGCATCTGTAACACTACTGCGCATGCCCACTGCGACGGCCTAAGCTGTGCAGGGGACCTACAGCTATTGGACCCTTATTCTAAAACTTCGTATTGCCTGTCAGCTTCTCTGAACGTGTCAATCACTCTCATGTCTTTATTTATTTTCCAGGGTGCATCACTACCACTACCCTCCTACAAATATATGGCAATCGCCACTTCCAAAGCCAGCCCCAGATGTCATCACTGACCTGTCCCATCTTCACGCACTCTACGATTCGGCGTCCCTCCATGCCCCAAGCAAGCAGAACTACCAATATGACGTAATCGACCTCGGGACTGCTTCCGACGTTCTCACCGTTAATACGGGAACCAAATCGGCAAAGACTGCACCGAAGAATCACTGGCCCACGTACACAGAACCCGTAGCCACACGCAGGCCATCGTACACAACACAGAAGAGCCATACTTACTCCACCGCTCAACAAGAGGCATATATGGCCGCCTTGAAAGAGTATCTAAAACAACAGTACACTTCTCAAACAGAAACATCGTGGCCAAAGCCCCCTTTGTCCTACCACAACGCTCCGTCCAAATGGGAGTTCGCTGAAGACACGACTTCTAAAACAAAAGCGTATTCCAGAGCTCCGATCACAAGTTATGGGTGGCAGTACCCAGATTCTTTCGGATACAAGCGACACGATGGCCTCTTTGGCAGCCAAACAGCCGTCCTCCCGAGACAACTACGACTGGTCAAGATACATGGCATCAATGAACACGAAATCATCTTCGTCATCCGGCTACGATTGGACAAAGAATATGACACCAGCGAAGGAGTTTTCGATGTCAGACAATTACGACTGGGCAAGTCACGTTGCATCTGCGTACAAATCGGCAGCTGAGAAGGCGCTGAGGCAAACGTCAGCGGTGTCAAGGTATGATGCAGCTCAACAAGACTCGGCAAGCTACAGCTCCGCGTCCTCCGCGCCAACATCGACCACCGAATCGGCGTCTGCGTCCGAAAGTTATGAATCTTCAGAAGGCGCGGAGGCATCTTCCTCCCTGCCATCCACTACTTCGTCAACAGCATCGTCGACGTCAACGACGTCGATCAAAACCTCGAAGCCCCCAACCCTCCTCCGGCAACGTCTAATCTGCCAAACGCTGAAAGTGGTGTTAAAAAGGACCGAATAACGAATGATTGGTGATAACAGTCAGTATCCCAGGCTCTGAGGGCTTATCAATGTAGAAAATGACAGTTTTTTTTGCGTCATCTATGCATAGGTATAGAAGAATGCAGTCTCTTTCCACCATCCAGATATTGGGGTTAAGAGAGTAGTCAGCTGCATTTTTCATGGTATTCAAAATGGAGACTCAAGAAATTTTGAATTGCCGTTGCTTAGAACGATTTTAACTGCGTTTGTGAGCATAATGTTTCCAAGAGCACTCAAAAGGGGGACATTCAAGCTACAGCGTGCCTGAAATTAATGGTAGTTATTCCGAATAAATCGGTTTTTTAACTTATCGCTTTAAACTTTTGGACAGAAGTGGCCGAGGATGGTGCATTTTGGGCATTCTATTTTTGCAGAATAGGTCTACCTGAGTAAAAAGCAACAAAAAATACGAAGGAGACTTAAGAGTGCTTACGTGTAAGAATGCCAGAGCATTCGTAATGCGTAGCGTAGTCCTACAAGCTGCGCACCCGCTACCTTTGCGGACGCCGTCAGGCCGGGCTCTGGGTAGCGGCGGGTGTGCGCTGCTGCGGCGCCGCGCTGGAGCAGCGCCACTAGTGTGGGGTGGCGTTCCTTGGAACTACCCGCGCGCGAGCCGCGTGGCAGCCATTTGAAGAGCCGTTGCGGCGCGGATGGAATTTCTCTGTCGTTTTCGCGGTTGCGGACAACGCCGGCTCCGCTCCATGGGACAGTTAATGCTTTCGCATTAATAAAACAACAATAAGGACTTCATTTTGCTACCTACGGCGTCCATATCTGTTAACAAGGGCGCAACAGCCGGAAGATGTAAGCAGCGAAATGCGAGGGTGCAGACATTGATCTCCCTCAGCTCAGAGGGTTAAAGCGCTAAAAGACAACGGACAAGTGAAAGAAACGACCAACACAGCGCTCTGCGTTGTTCGTCTCTTTCAATTCCCCGTTTTTGGGTTGTTTTTTTTTGGCGCTTTAACCTTTTCAACTATGAATCACCAACTAGCCCAAGTGCATACACTTCTACTCCCACAGCATACGATATTTTGGAGTCAAAAGCAGCGCGGGATTGTTAGGTGTACTGCATTATTTTGTTACGTTTACTCTTGAACCACTCTTAAACACAAGACCACCCCGACATATTTTCGTATGGGTACTTCTGCTATATGACGAAAGCTTCCGCCACCTCCCGGCTCTTGCGTAATGCAGACGTCTTTTATTCGAAGTCAGCTTCTATAGGTAGCAAATCAAGCTCTTGGTTGCGCTCACAGTTTATTTAGGCTAGCTTATTCTTGGAATTTTGACCCACGAAATGCACAATCTTCGACCACCTCTGTTCAAAAACCTGGCGCGATCCATAAAAAAAAAAGATTTGTACAATTCCTTTAAAAGGCGACCGATTCCCCCGCCGTACAAAAGAAGCAGGCACAGTAACCAAACTAAAAAAAAAAAAAAAAACATTTTTACCTAAAGTTTGCATTGACAAGACCCCATGTAAAACGTCGATGCTCGGTGTCCCACATCTACGAGACTTCACGTTTTAGTGAATACCTCAGCTTGAACTTGCCAAAGTTTTCTGATTATTTGCCAATTACTTCGTCCCAGCAAATTGCTGCAAATACCCCTCAGATAACATAAAAATTCGGTTAATTTGCTTAAATTAAGGTCACTGAATGTTCCCAGAATACCGAAATTCCAAAGCATGGCTTCAGAACCGGCGCCGTGGCCTAGCAGTCGCGCTCCAACCCATCCCTGTATTGGCGCTGCAATGTGCGGTCGAAGCAAAGCGCGTACCGTGTAGCGTTCGTGCTCGGGCGAGTTCTGCAATCACTTTTGTTATCTGTCGCAACACTGTATTTGTCTTTTTACTAATTTTCTTTTTTTGCTCCGTGCGGTGCGTGACTTGCTCCTCGCTGCCCCTCGTCTGTCTCTCTCTCGCCTTAAAACAAATCAAAGTTGAGCGTTAGGCTTGGTGTCTGAGGTGTAGAGTTTGAAACGCAGCACCATCGCAACCTGAGCGATCAAGCGAGCCGGCAATCTTCTTTGCGGAACAGAGATAATAGCTAGTTGAAATAACAAAAACTAGAAAAAATCAGAGCACTTTTCGCTTGGTCCTGACTCCTCGATGCCCAGAGCACCCACCCGTGCATGCCCGACGTAACCGTGGTAAAGCAGAAACGTTTTATATACTGAAAAGAACAGCGCAAAAAAGTTTTATACGCGTTTTTTTTTTGTTGTTTTGGGCCCATCCCCAAAACGGTAGACTGACAACTCATGCCACGGGCTAAACCAGCCAATCAGAACTGGATTATGCGGGATCGGCTTCAGGTAAGCCAACTGCATGGAATTCGGTGTTCTGGGAACAGTCAGTGAATCTAGCCTAAACCTGGAAGAAAGAAACCATGATACTTCATGACGAAAATAATCTCTAGAGAAGGTTAACAAGGGGACAAAGGAAAAACATAAATATCCAAACACAGCTAGGTGACAACTGAAGGACCGAAAAATCCGCCTGGTCCTGGTATCGGACAAAGGACCTCTCCATTTCCGGTGGAGCGCACTACCAACTTAGCTAGCCAGGAGTTAGGCGTCAGTAGAGCGAACTGGTTTCATCAGCTGCCACCAGTCGAACTCCAACAAGGGTGAACGGCCTGCATTTTAAAATTATAAAGATAATGCATTTAATGCAATGGTGCAAGGGAGATGGACAAGAATGACGATAATAAACCCTGGAGAAGCGGAACAAGACGGAAAAGGGACAAACAGAATTCTGCTAACACAGCTAGGTGACTGGTGCCCGACCGAAGAAATCCTCCTGGAGCAGGCGGATTTTTTCGGTCGCGCACCAGTCGCCTAGCTGTGTTTGGAGATTTATGTTTGTCCATTGTCGCCCTTGTTACCCTTCTCCAGGTTTTATTATCGTCATCCTTGTCCAGCTCCCTTGCACCTTTGCATTAATTGCATTATCTTCATGATACTGCATATGTTTGTGTGAATGCGAGTGTGCTCATGCCAATGATGCTACCTAGAAGACAAGGTCAGCGGCTCCACACCTAACCTCTTCACTTGTGAATTTAGAACAACGCCGCCTAGCTCGCATCAGCATCGCTGCCAGTGCGTCTTGCAGTGTCTCACAACGAGGACGCCGGGAAACTGCAGACGCGGCTACGCCTGAGGCACGTTTCTGCCGATTTGCGGCACAGAACCTTACTGTGTTTTTTCTTGGGGGCTAGTCGGGTATCCAGTAACGATGACGTCGTGAGCAAACCTTGTCTTCTCGGTGGTGTTGATTCATACCTACTCCAGTTGTAGGGCTTTGGTCATTGAAGATTACTGATCGCGGATATCAAAGTGGCTACCACCTTTATGAAGCTTTGCTGCCTGCGTTCTACCTTGGCATATAAACGCCACAAAGCTCTGAAGTTTTTATCAATACAGAAATAAATGCGTAAATATTTGCAATATCTTTCTGGTCTTGTTTCTTGTTAATAAATAGTAAATGCGATTTTTTTTGTTGCGTGATTTCAACAAAAGAGTAGCTAACCTTGAAATAAATACAAAGAGTTGTATTACCAGGTGAAGAGAAGTATCGTTTGAGGAAAGTAGGTTCGTGCACTGTCTTGCGCTGCAACGAGGTAGAATGTCATGATCTGTTCTCCGGTGTTATTTTAAGAGAAGACACAGTAACTTCTTTCTTCACTCTGTACATTTGAGCGTAGAAAGATGTCCGGAGGTAAAGCGCAAGGCGGGGGGGGGGGGGTAGTGTGCCTGTAAGTTTGGCGGTTTAAGGCGTGAACATGCATAGTTGAGCGTGGTGGTGACTATATTACGAAAACAATAGAGGGACATAGAAGACAATACAGACGACACACCCGGTAAGTGGAAACGTTTTCTTCAATTTTAGTTTAAGGCCCAAGCCACCGAAATAATTTTTTTAAACTATGATAAATTGTCAAACAAACATTGTTTATAGTATTTTTGCTCTCATGGTTGATAAAGGAAGCTACGGTTTTTCGATGTACACTTTTCATAATGACTCTTTCCGGGAACATCACTGCTTCTATGCATTGTACACTGTTGTGGCGGACGCAGACATCTCTCTCAGGTTATCATGCCTTTATCCTGGCTGAGTTGAAAATGTGGGTTTGTTCGGCATCTGTAGTCGCAAGAAGTGGGAGCTGTATTTATAATAGGAGGGAGAATGATCTTTTTGTTCAAGTTTGAAGGATGATGGGTGTTGCCTTAGCGTGTCGACCTGTAAGGTTCTCCCCACTCTTATATTGTCTATTGGAGATCGTGGCGCTTGAACTGGATAGATTTTGTCCTTCTGTGTTGGTGGTGATGACCTTGAGTTTGAGAATATATAAATAGGTGGACTAAATAAACGAGTTAGCTGAGTTTGAGACGTCGTCCCGTCTATTTTCTTTTCCATCTTTTGCTTTTTCCTTCTACCCTAGTCTCAGGTTTATTAAACTTGGTCTCTTTTCTTCTATGTTTTATTATGAACGCGAGTGCACGGGCGTACCTAGGTGATTTTAGTAATGAGTCAAGTGAGCCGTAGTACAATATTGTAATTTTTGTATTTTTACTTGACTACTAGCTTACAAAAAATATGTTACTTACATTATCAAGTGACGTCTGGCACTGAATTGACGTAAATAAACCAAGATTTTGTGCAATGTAGGTAAGGCAAGCAAACTAACTATTGCGTATAAAGCTTCAGAAGCAGAAATTTAGCATACGTACAACGTAGGTAATATTATTAGATTAAGTAAAGCTGTAATCTTAAGGGCAACCAACAGGCTTCAAAACTTTGGCAAGAACAAAAATCCAGAATTTCATATATAGAAGAAAAGATCAGTTAAATATCTGGAGAATAAGAACAGACTATAAAAACTGCGATTACGACGACTCGCAATCTGCCTGTGCGAGATGCTCGCCACAGCTCCAGCAGGGGTGCTCCTAAACGGGATGCGAAGAGCCAGCCATCTCACCCAAGAGGATACGAACAAACAAACCCTTACAGTTAGAAACAGCCTAGGGTGCCCCATATTCCACTTCTTCCCCGCCATCTTTTATAATGTATCTCATCCATGTATTTGAATTCTTGCGCCGATGATAAATGTTGTTTACTACTGCAAATGTGGGGTCCCAATATGTGTCCGCTAGCCCCTATTTGTTTCTTCAAAAGTTAGTGCTCCAATTACAACTGCACTCACACAGATTATGCTTCGCTTCACCTTACGTTAGAGCGGAGAGGAAGTAACAAAAACCAGTGCAATATTCTGTGTCTCTCGACCTTCGAGACGGGGCGCTGAGACGCACAGGACGAGCGGTCACGTGACACCTTCACAGCGTTGGATTGGTTGGGTGACTCGTAGCGTTCCCTGTGGTCCATCGTAATGGGAAACCAAGCAGAGTCGAATAACTGACCCTTTAAGAAAACCAATCTCTCTTATTTCTGGCACTTTCTTTGGAATGACTCCCCAGCATTTGCGGAATTCATGACTCGGACTAAGCGACATACAACAAGTCTACACACTGATCAACCCCATCATTCCAAACGAATTTATTGATAGGCATTTCTTTAACCATTAAAAAAACGTAAATATTTTAATTTTCGGGTTGATCTGGCCTTTCTTTTTTTATATATATATATATATATATATATATTCGCCCCAACATGTATTCTTGAAGATAACGTTTTCCCACACTTTTATCACACCACTCACCACCAGTTTAGAACTCGCTTTGACATGGCGGTGGTAGACAAACATGTCTATATAAACATACAAAACTTACGTATTTAGAAGGTATTGGTGGCCAGGGTGTCGAACCGGAACCGAACCGAACCGAAAACCGGAACAGAACCGTTATTTTTAGCCGAACCGGAACTGAACCGAACCGTAATCTTCGCCGCCATCTTGAAACTGAACCGGAAACGAACCGAAAAAATATATAACGGTAACCGGTTCAAAACGGTTCAAGGTAATTTTTTTTGTTAGTATCACGAAATGAACACATAGGAATAAAAAATTGGCGGCTATATTTCTATCTATTTATCAAATCGTTATATACAGAATTGCAATGTATGGTAAATTGTGGGTTTTCGTGTCGCTTTTGTATTGGCACTATGACTAACCACGTGTCACGTTGTCACGCGACGTCATGGTGTCAACACATGTTGTCAAGTAATGTCACGTGACCTTGTGACGTCACGTGAAACACTGCGTCAGCTCGATTTAATTTGAGAAAGTCACTAGATGTATTAACCTTGTTGACAGCATGACGTGACATGACATCACGATTTTGCACCGAGAGTCACGTGACACCGTGACGTAAGCGATTTTCATAACCTTTAGTGGAGTGCTTCGGTTGATGGCAATCAGCATCGCCAAACATTCGGGTAACGGCTCATGTCAATTAAATATGATAATTGCCCAACCCTAACAATATCTGAAGCTCAGCCCAAGCTTTTGCTTTCCAAACTCTAGCCGCCTAGGGCATGACTGTGATGAACACTGACGGTATATAATTAGCGTCAGATCACCTGGCCGCTTGTTCAAAATTGCAAGCTGAGGAGGGGATCGACCAGCTGTCTCTTTCCTTTATATTTCCTGGATCTGCTATTAGGGGAAAACTAATGAATGTTTCCGCAAGCTATCAACACCAGGAGTTACTTCTTAACAGTATTTATTAAAAGTACAAAAACAAAATGTTGCGAGATTAATTTTACATCATCGTTGCGCCCAAACATTTGTTTCGTTGTTGCTGAACTGCATTCGAAAGATGTCCCCGAGAATAGAAGTATTTAAATGACTAAATGTGACTTATTAATAGGACGTTACATAGAACTACATGTGTGTACGAAAAAATACGTAAAAAAGAATGAGTGACTTTAGAGGGTCAGCCCAACGTTGGCAGTCGCTTTAAGTCTCATACGAGCGTCGCTCTGAAGTCATTGCCCAAGTCAGGACCCCATCTGTATTTTGCTTAAAGGAGCTATAAAAAGATTTCTATACATCACTAAATACTACTCAAGATCGCTCCCTAACGTTAATAACTGATTGAACTTAGATTCGCTCTTTTTTCTAGGCAATGGCAGTCGCCAAAAATCAGAGAAATATGACCATCGTTCATCCCCTCAACTCGGTGCCAGAAGTGGCTACATGGCCTGGTGCCTGTCTTATGCCGCCAGCGTTAATCATACCCCCGCGCTGATGTTGGAAAGGAAGAAAACGCGTGCTGAGCTTCAGGCAATGTTAGAGATCGGCTATTCTCATCACCGCAGTGGTTGGACACGATCCACTACCCAAGTGTCCGTCGAGGTATTGATTGTTACGAGCCGAAGTCGAGTGCTCACGCAGTTCTCCTGTCCAATCCATGAGCCGCGCTCAACTGTCGTCAGGCGGGTGGTTTTGATCCCACAATTACGGCATCAATCTTTGGAAAGGCAAGACTAAAAGAAATAGTCTAATTTTATCCTCGAAATTTTACCGTGGCAAAGAAGCTTCTAAATCAGTGGCGGCCTGTGCGAGTATACTTGGGCCAGACTATAGACCACTACGCCTCGGAAAAGTCATGAACATTCCAACCCGATATCGTTTTATGACCTGTTTAAACTTCACGGGGTGCAAAATAAAAGCAATGGAGGGTTGTGGTTAACAAGTGTCAAATAAAATTGTCGAATTAGTACACACAAACGTAGGAGGCAATTCCTCAGGGATACTTTCAGCCTTTCCACTCTAGTGAAGAAGGAAGACCAGCGAGGCTGTACTATGGTGGGAATGAAGTAATGGCCGGCCGCAAGTCGGCAAGCCAGAGTGGAAAGGCCGGACAGCTACCGCCATTTATGAGTGACGGCGGCAACCAGACAACCGCAAGCCGGTTGTCTGGTTGGCGTCGTCGCTTATAGATGGCGGTAGCTGTCCAGAATTTTGCTTCATCATTTGTTTGCTGACGCACACAATACTTGGGAAGCTAGCCCTTAACAGCACCGCAGTATAAAGAAGTGTGTGTGTGTGCTTGTGTGTGCAGGGGCGGGGGTTGTTTTAAAAACATAATGTGATGTAAAGGTTGCTCTTCCACGCATCTTTGGTGCAGACCAAAAAGCGTGACCCCGGAAACACCTTGTTTGCAATTAGCGGCGAAAAGTTTTGGTGGCGCCCTCCTATGGTTCCCCCTTGTGACGTCATTACCTTGCGAACAACAAGTTCGATGGTGTTTGTAAATAACATGGTGGAAGCTTGAAATCATTGCGCTCTCAAAGGAACACTGCCAACACCGTCAAAATTAAAGTACTTTCATTCCTCTTGTTTCCGTCGATGATAAATCATTTTCTGACGTCATAGTCAGCGTTCGGCCAATCGTGGAAGGCCGACCACAGCGGCGCTTCCGGTCGCGCACGTCGCCAATAACGCTCTTCCCAAAAGCACGTTTTTGCCGTGCCGGAGGCTCGCGCCGTTTATCTTGACTATGCACTAAGAATAATAATTCGTGCCTTTCAAATACTTGGCTTTCACTGAGCTTGGACCTCCTGCAGCGTGCATTTTTCACCATCGAATTCGATTTTCTCAGCAAAAAGATATCACAATGACCACCGGCCTATAGTGTGATGACGTCACGTGCATACCATGTTAAACGCTTCAGCTTTCTGGTGAAATGTGATGTTCGCAACACTAGCAATAGATGTCCTAATTGTAAAGTTGTGCAGTATATATAGCAGTCTCGCGATGATATATGGCAGCCTAGAGAAATGTTAGAGCGCATGACTATTCTAGCATAGTGTTGAAAAGTGAGGGCCCAAAACAAGTGCAGGTAAAACCGAATACAACATTAGCCTCCCGATGCAGTATTTCGCGAAGTTTCGAGCGCAGCAACCTGATGAAATGTGATTTATACTAAGATTTTAAGAATCTTTGTCTGTCTTTCGCGCTATATATGTAAAATTATGAATTTCAATGCTTGCACCTTTACGCATCTCTTCTTGAAATAAGGTGTTTTGTAAGGGATTATTTGGAAAAATAACATTAATTATCTCTCTCTGAACATTTCGTGTATTTGACTTCCAATCTACCATGTGAGCACAGAGTCCTTTTTGGCGTACCCTGCAACCCGGTTTTTCACACTGCCAATCAGCAAACAGAAAAACACTTTTACGCAGACTCCACAGCTCGCGTAGTTTCGAGTATCGTCCTTCCGCGTCGGTCTCAAGCGGCTATGTGAACTTTATAAAGTAAAATTTATTGATCATTATAAAAATATATTTACGAGGGGCGTTCATAAAGTTCGAATCATTGTCACGAAAAAAATAGAGATTCAGCAATCAAACTCCAGAGGTGTTGAGACTTTCTTTACATGTTCGCCACCAAACGTTACCAACTTTCGCCAGCGATGGGCCACATGCCGGAGGCCATTGTTTAAGAACTCCTCGTATTGAGTGTTCAGGAATCGCTCCATTTCAGCAATCACTTGGTCGTCGTCCTTGAATTGCTTTCCTCTTAATTGGCTACACTGGAAGCACCTGCGTCATTTATCCACAGTTTCATAAACTTGGGAGTTGTCCCAGAACAACGCTCCTAAATTGGAATGAACATCCTTGGCATTGCTTCTTTTCAAATGGAAAAGAACGGATCACTGCATGTGCTTGACACAGACGGGTGGTGACATTTTGGTTTCGACTCCCTATTTGCGTTCCGCGCTACTATAGCACGCAATGTGTACACTGTGCGAAAACTAGAGGGACAAGCGCTCATGTTGATGCCTGTTTTGTTCCACTTTTTTAAATGTTTTGGGCCGATAATACAAACTTTATGAACGCCCCTCGTAATTACTAACTGAATATTTGACAACATAAATAAAGGGCCGATTATCTGAAAGGTGTTCTGTCAATCTTTTCCGGCGTTTTTATCCTCGACAGGAACGTTGTAAGTGATAAGGGACAGCCTTACACACATTTCTGATTTTGAAGCTAATTTAAATAATTATCTGTTCCTCACACATATAGAAGTCTGTTATCGCCTCTTTTATGTGGTGAGCATTACTTTTATATGACTGTGGGCTGGACAAAAACAAAGTAAACAGGGGCGCGCGGCGGAACTACGACGATTACACACGCAAACCGTCAGAAAGTGTCCAATTAAGTAGCTGCCATGTCGAGTAGAACGTGATATACTACTTCGTTTTACTTAACAAAAAAAAATCTTGGAGGACGCTTAAGCTTTGTTTTTAGAAATGGGACGCGATAGCGTTATCGGGCCTCGTTTGCATCGATTCTTATTTGCGGCGCAAACGTGCCTCGCGTGGCCTAGTCAAAAGCGTCTGACTTGCAACCAAAGGGTCGTGGGTCTGAATGCCGCCTAAAATTCTTAATTTTAGATGCGAAGCATCTCTTGCTCGGGTCTATGTCCCGCGGCGTCGGCGTCGGCGTCGTAGTCCGCACTCACACTACGCATGCGCAACTCTCCTCCTTCCCTCTCTCCAACAGCTGCGGGTTACTCTCTCCGCTCTCTCTCTCTACCAGCTGCGTGCACTTCGCGTGCGTTCGCATCTACTCACACTGCGCGCGCATGCGCAACTCTCCTCCTCTAGTCTCCTCTCCTTCAAGTGTGAATATAAGCAGCGGTAGCGCGCTGCGCGCGTTCAGCTCAGCGCTGTTGACTCCACTTCACTCCGTTCTTCCGATGAAGTGTGATGGAAGCAACAGTCCCGTCAGTTAGTGGGTTGGCGCAAGCAAGCGTCAGCACCACCCCACAAACTAACAGCAACGCTACGTCCACTGAAGACAAAGCTGCGCAGCGAAGGGCACGCGACGCTGAGCGCAAACGCTTGAAGCGAGCGGCAGACCCTGAACTACGGCAACGAGAAGCGGCGTCCATTCGTCAACGTCGAGCGGCGGATGCTGAACTACGACAACGTGAAGCAGCGGCGGTTCGAGAACGTCGAGCAGCAGAACCTGAGGTTCGGGACCGTGAAGTTCAACGTAAACGTACGAAGCGAGCGGCGGAACCCGACCTTCGAGAACGGGAAGCCGCGTTGGTTCGTGAACGTCGAGCAGCAGAACCTGAGGTTCGGGACAGTGAAGTTCAACGTAAACGTAGAAGCGAGCGGCGGAACCTAAGTTAACAACGTTATTAACAACGTTACTAACAACGTTACTAACACCGTTAATAACACCGTTAATAACGATCCGCGATGCTCCGCATCACCCCATGGTTCCCCTCGGGAAGATGGTGTAATTTTTTTGTTTTTTTTAAGGCAAAATAATTATTTTAAAAAGTGAAATTATTTGAGACATACGGCGACCTTTAATTCACATTACATGTCATGTTTTAATCACTCTTATTCTACGCGTAATGTCACGTCTCACGTGAGCATTGTGGGTTGTTTGAAATTCTTGCGCGAGGGCATGTAGCTCTGACTTCGTGACCCTATCGACCAGTCAGGATTTTGCAGTCACGCCACCGACATCGGCTTTTCTGCGACATGAGCTCCTTAACGCTATCGCGTTAAAATCATCAATTAGCAAGGGTGATGCTCATTTGCAAATTAAATTGACCGGGATCTTGTCAAGAACGAACCTCAACAGCCAATGGAGAATAATAAAATATTCTATTGGGCAAGCGCCATTTTGTGCCAGATTCGATCTGAGTATGAAGGTGCTTATAGATTAGTGAACAATTGGGATTACTCCTTGCTGCATAATTATACCTTGTCTCATCCTACGATGGACTAAATGCCAAAGCCACGGGCCGCCAGGTCCAATCACGTTCCACGGTACACTACGACATGCCTAGCATTGATTAGGTGGACGAATAATGCTGCGAAACCAAAACCGCTCCATCATTTTTATAGCTTCGACACTGCAAACAGCCTCTTTTTTGCGATGTAAAATTCTTGAGTCACTCAGTGGTATTTCGATATGAACCCCTGCCCGCCCATCCCCACCAGTGATCCCAGACGCGGGCACTGATACATGCATCAAAGCGCAATACGCAATTTTTAAGTGGCTTGTGATTGGATCTGGCGGTCTGTAGCTTTTGCCTTTAGTCCATCGTGGGGTGAGACGAAGTATAGTCACATGCATGTGGTGCTCAATGTAAACAATGTTTGATTAGAACAACAAGCATTTTGATTGCCACTCGGTGTTTCTATAAAAATAGACTGAAAGGAATTATTCTAAAATTTATGTGACATTTTGAAAATTTTATTGGTTTTAGCTCAGTTGTGTCGTCATCATATATATATATATATTGTGAAGCGTATTTCGTAAACATTATTTCATGATATATATAGCCACGAGGTGCTCATTTCATAATTTTATGTGGTGTAATTAATTCCAAAGTTCAAGGACACAATCACGATTTCCCTTTTAATACTGCGACACAAAGTTGTACCAATCACGGGTATTTTAGGCGACCTACCACACTTCGCGACATCATTTTATACCCTGTAAATAAATCAGCTTGAACTTTAGAATATTACTTAAAAACGAAGATAGGACAAGAAAATACAGTGTAGTTCTAAATTTCAAGCAAATCTATTTACAGGTATGTACCATCAAGCTGAACTCTTTACTCATGTGTTTAAACATTTTGATTCAGGTAAAATACATGTGACTTGTAAACAAAGGGATGTTGAGTCGTAGGAACACGACGTTATGTACGTTAATGTAGATTTTTTTCTACTCCTGCGTCGAAATTAAATAACTGAATTTCATATTTTTGGTACCTAAAAACAAACGTAAATTGCACGGACGATCGAAGAAACTATAGAGTTAATTGTTTCATGGCGTAAATAGTGTATATTGCTAGAAGAACGCGGAAAATATATTCTCAGTTTAGCGGTTCAAACCGGTTCGAACCGGTTCGAACCGGTTTGAACCGTTATTTTGCTCCCGGAACTGAACCGGAACCGAACCGAAAGCCATGAACCCGAACCGGAACTGAACCGATAAAAATTTCGGTTCGACACTCTGGTGGTGGCACTTATGGGCTTTGGAGCCGTCGAATGCTCCGGCGGAATGGAGAACCAAGTTGTGTTAAAAATTGGCGTAGGCGGAGCTGGCGGCGGGGTGGCGCAGAGTCTCCATCTATCCGACGCGCCGAGAACCTTCGACGGGCCTCGCTTCCTCGTCACTTGGATCCGCGGTTCAAAGCCCGTCCTCGCTCGTCCGCGGGCACACGCTTCTTCGGGGCTCGAACCCGGTGTTCGGATCGTTCCGCGGAACAAAGTTTATCGCTCTGCGTTTGCGTATTACTGTCTTCTTGGATATCTCTCTGAAAATATTCCATCGAGAAAATGATAGCGTGCTTCATGATTTTTGTCGAGTCAGTGAAATCGTCCCAGACTTCAAGCGGAGTGTCCGAAGGCGATGCAACGCCGGCTTTCATTGGCTGAGTGGTTAGCCGAGGATGGTGACTAGACATCATTCACGCAGGATGCAGATCTCGGATTGGTCGTCGGATTTCACGATGTGCGCTTCCCCGCGGAAAGCGGTCGGGTTGTTGCAGAGATGTGCGATGTTCCGTGGCGACGTTTGTTGAGAAGAAGGAACTAAGATGCCTTCGGGATTGTGCAAGTTGTTTCACCGATGGTTTTGTGTCTGCGCAGCCTTCTACATAGTAGGTGAGTCTAATAATTTTCTTTCATTTTAAGGCAGTATAAAAAATTTTAAAAATATTTACAGATAGTGCGATAAACGAATGGAAACTTTGAAGTAATGAAGTTAACAAAATCGAATCATGAAACACCCGAGACACTGGTATGGAACATTATGACTTTGGAGTCGAGGAAGGACACAGAGGAGAAACGTTGGGAGGGTCCTTTCTATGACTTTTCGCTTTGACCGCTGCTGTCCACCATAAAGTGAAACGAAGTATAGTCCACAGCAAACCTGAATACGTTTCTGTAATCTGGGATCCTAATACTGAGAGGCTAATGAACGCCATAAAGGCGGTCTAAGCGCTGACTTGTATTAGTTTAGTGACCACGATAGGTTAATCGTGAGAGGTATAAAGAATAGCTTATCATTCCGGTTTACGTAACAAGCTTTCTCCTTTCTTGTTGTTTAAAAAAATTGTTTTCTTAATTATGTTTTTAAAGAAAGCTTGAGTTTCAACTATTTACGTATTATACACGCACCGATTACGCTAATAACTTCAAAATCCCGCAGTGTTACGTTATTAGGTGTGAATGCTTACAGAACGTTCACATCTCCTACACATAAATGTACTATAGACTCAAAGAGTTTTGCACATTTAGAGACGCTGTTCTTAATAAGATTGAAGCTTGAACTTCAAAGGTTTTGCTTAAAAACTTCTTTTTGACGAAAATAATTTTACCACAAGGTATGCAATTGTAGCAACAAGCAGACAAGAGCAAAAGCTCTAAATTTGCAGCTTGAAAAAGCTCTCGATCGCCCATCCCGTAACTTTAATTACATTAATTACAACAAAGGGAACGCGGGCGCGTAGTTAGGCAGTCTGCTATGTAGGAAACACGAACAGTGTAAATAATGTCGAGCGAGCGAAAAGGCAACTAGACACACTAGAAAAGGCAAACGTAGAACAAAAATACAAAATGAACAGAACAAAAGTCAATTGAAGATGAACATAATGTGGCCGTTCATTTGCGGAGCACATTTATTTTGCAAAAGATGTTTAATCTTACAAACTGAGTAAATGCCAGTTTTTGATTTCTGTAATTTGAGTTCGTCATTAAAGTAAAACATTTACGATACTTTTGAAGAACCTAGTGGTCACTGCTTTTGGTCCGAAAGCGGATAATCTAAGCATTCCAAATAAACGGAGGTGTGTTTTGTACTTATATTCATCAGTTAAGTGATAGTCGTTTGGTTACGATATACTGGGATAACATATGAGCATTGATTAGGTATAATATTAATCTTAATATTGTTACGAAGATGTGTGTCCGGCAGCAAATATGACGCAAACGCGTCCACTTCATGATAAAAACATTTTCATCGAAGCCGGGCCGTGCGTGCGAGGCATGTCAGGCAGACACGCAACTGCCCCAGCGTCGTCGTTTTCTTCGCCGCATCCCCTCCCCCTCTTTAAAGAGGATGACCCGGCCGATGAATGACCGAAGAACAAATTCGTCGTGAATTTATAATACATCTGGAGTTTAGACTGCCAGAACCGTGCGACGTCGTTACCCCTGTAGATGAGAAATTTAGCCAGTGCAGTACGACTGCTAGCCGGGGGTCTCTAGCGTGCATCACGCAGTAGTGATACAGTCATGTCCCGTTAATGTGGACCCGGTTAATATGGATACCCCATATAGACACATATTAGAGACAACTTCGATAATATATGCCTTTTTTCTCGCTATTATGGACAAATCACTTATGGACGACTTTTAGGGAACGGAGGTCTATATTAACAGACATCACTGTACCGACCGCACCCGGTCCGATGCTATCCAGACGAAACGGGTAGGGGTGAAGAATAAATGAACAAAAGAAAAAAGCAAACAAATAAGCACAGACACGAAGCCAGGGCGAAGAGATGAATATGTTCTTTGACGTAGCTGGTGCCCCTTTCCACAGCTTTTCCTACTTATGTAGCCAGTCACAGGCCCAGCGTCAGGATACGGGCTGGGTATTTCATCTGACCGCGATCAACACAAACGGGGTTGGGGACAGGACAACTCGCCCATGTTCCCCGATGTCTCCCATACTTCAACATGTTCACGGCGCTCTTAGACTCCATAGAAATGTCCGTAGTTCACATTCTTTTAACCTTTGTCTGATAGTCATCTCGGCATTTGCGGCAGTTAGCGGGGCGGGGTTATGCGGCGTGGCTATGGTCTGGGGGTCGATCGGCTGCGGCGGTGGTCTGCTGCAATCAAGGTCCGGAGTGATGATGACGAAGAACGAAAGATGATGTACGCCACACCTCCACCAAATGTCACGAAAGATCTGCGGCTGTCAGCAAATGAGAAGAACGCTTCCACTCAATAAGATAAAACGAGTTTTATAAAATCCGGGTCGTTCGTGCGGGGTCCGCCGCGTAATGTCCAGGCGCCCCACTGCCCCAGCGCCGTCGTCTTCACGGTATTAATAATAATCTACTTTTAAAGTGCCCCGTAAGTGCCCTCCCGTGTTCAATATTATAGTGACTATACAAAAAAGCTTCTTTTTTTCTATTTTTTTAAGACGTGTTTTCTATGCAGCTATTGCAGAATGATATCCTTGAGCGCATCCATCTAAGACATGGGTAACATTAAGCGAAGCTATAAGGTGTTTAAAACGTATAAATAATGACTCCTGAAAATAAAGATAAATACAGATTAGTCATTCTAATCTAGAGGAGTTACTTCTTTCTGAAGTAACAATACAAACTTCGCAGTAAAATAATTCCGGAACTAAAGTTGACGGTTTGCAGTTAGAGTATTTATCACGAAGCGTCAACAATGTGGGAGTACATATTTTTTTTCTTCAAAACCTTGTTTTTATTTGAAACTCATACGCATCGCTATTTCGACCTTTATTAAGGCATTGAAAAGTGAGCTGACCTTTTTTTGATCATGTATTGCTTTCGAAGTATAAACTTAGCAAGTCTTTTATTTGATATTACAAAAATCCATTGAATGCTTTCTTCAGGATTGTGTGACTTAAAACCCCGTCCTCGTGTCTTAGTTCTTGAAGCCTACTTTGCTTTTGTGAAGTGTTAAGGAAGTTATGTTTGTCCGACCTCTCTACGAACATTTTAAGAAAAAAAGTTGATTTCCCGAGATATATATAATATTGTGGAGAATGATGAGACGACTGCCCTGGCTCGAACTATCACTCGCGCTCCAGCTGCTCATGCGCCTCCGAGCCATCTTTCTTCTTTTTTATTTCCCCACATCCCCCCCCCTCTTGGAGGTTGGGGCCTGCTTGGCGCTGCTGCTAGTTGATGATGATGGTTCGGGTTTGTGCTCGTCCCGGGTGGGAGTGGGCATCCAGGTCATAACGCCAAAAAGGACGATACGGAGATTCTCTGAGGTTCATGGGCGCCCATGGTGTCCGCCGGGAGAGTGTTCCGGTTGCTCATGGCTCTAATGGTCGTATTCGGCCGGCTTACACCGGTGTCAGACGTGCAACGTTACTAGGATAACTTAGTTGGGGAACTGCAATACAGCCTGCTTTGAAAACCTGGCTTTGATCCGTATTCGAGAACCGAACTAATGGCGATCGCAACGCCGCCATTTCCCCGCAGCGGCCACTGCGGGAACTGCACGTCTGCACGTATCGGTTCAGGTCGAGTCGCGCAAGGGTCGGTGGCGCCATCTCGCAGTGCCATTCCGAAATAGGAATATAAATTAACTTTCATTTTTTGACTACTTGCTAAAGGGTAGAGCTTATCGTATTTAGCTTGGTCTCGGTGGACGCAAGCGTTTCGGGTTTCAAGGGTAAGTTTCCCGACTTAGTGTTTTAGTAACTTTGCGGACAAGTGACGCTGGCCGCTCTTCTTATTTGCCTGGGACCGGATGGGGTGCTCGTGGGGCCACCAAGGAACGGGGTGGTTGGAGCTTCTGGACATAATACAGTCCATTTCGAAATACTGTTTAATTTCGTGATATGGTTTCTGATCGTGGGTTCGAAATAGAATCAAGGGCCTCTTCGGAGTCGAGGTTGGGGAGAGGCGCGCATTACACGCCGTCCAGGTCGATGTCTTGTAGAGAAGGCGATGCTGGGTTTGGCGCCTTTAGTCTTTCGGGACATTATGGCGAAACAACAATGAGAGCCGCCTCAACGTCAGCCGATGTCAGCGGCCGAGTCGTTGCCGACTGGTTGCCACGTTGTCTTTGCAGACGCTCGATGGGAGAGCCCCGTTAATGTGACCATCCTTTGAGATAATCGGCACCTGGCAGAGGGCGTATAGCTATGCGCGCTCCTCGTCCGTGTATGATGGTGGCGTGTCTTCGGGGCACTGCTCGATCATTGTGCGGCCTTGAAAGGGTTTGTAGAGCCGGGACCGGATGCATTCTTTGTGGGACCTGTGTCTGGCAGCCCCAGCGCTTTCGGTAAGCGAACGCCGCGAGGATGTGGCGCTCCATGACGCACCACGTTGCAGAATCGCCAGTTTGGGGCGTCGCTGTGGTGGTGGTTCAGCGCCATGCTTCCCAGTGTGTTGAGCAGCCTGTCCGTTATCTGAGCCGTGGTTGCCGGGGAGCGTGATCCGTGAAGAAAAGTCCGACGGGGGTGGGGGGGAGGATGACGTGGATGTGACCGCTGTCGGCCTGGTGGCATAACTGCAAAGAAATGAGGGTGTGGGGAATAATTATGCCGGTGAGGATAGCTTGTTTCTCAGTAATCCTCATGCGCGTCGCGTTCAGTGAAGGGTTTCAGGTCACTGATTTTGATAAATCCAATGTTTAACCGTGAGTCGGGTTTGTCGCAGACATAGAGGAGAAGAGCGCAAAAGACACTGACAAGTAGAAAATAGGATAGGACATGACAAAGCGTTACTATCAACTGCCGTTTTTAATGTGAAAGAAGAAAGACGCCAGTTGATAGTAGCTCTTTATCCTGTCTTGTCCTGTTCTTCTACTTGTCCGTGTCTTTTGCGCTCATGTCCTCTATAATGCATTACCAACTAGCCCAGCCGTTAATTCTGATATTTTCGCAGACAATATGCCAGACGCGAAACGCATTCCGTGACCTCGGAAGGCCCATTTCATTGGTTGGCGAGGAAAGCCGAAAACTCTGGTTGACTTTGAGTTCGTCGTAAAACCAGATCTCCGACAGAAAATTCCACATTCCTTCCGACTTTGTTATATTGCTTTCGTTGTACTGATTGGCAGAGTTCGATATTCTCCCGGGTCACTCGCACTGCCTCACGTATGTTTAGCGGAGTCGTTGCGGAAAACCTGAGTGCGACTGGCGCGGGCGAGGTTCTGGTGCAAGAGCAAGATTATTTTCCATTTTCATGGGCAGTCTCTGTTCTCGACCGAATTTAAACGCGCTGGTGTGGAACCCTGTAGTGTTGTTTTTGGCGGTGCGGTTTGCTAAGGCCATGTATGGTGCCATTCCGGAATATACACATCCCAGTCTCTATGATCATTAGTGTACAGGATCAGCATTGCCCGAAGGTCGCGTATTTACTCATTCCGTGATGTTGTTCTCGGAATGGTAAGGGGAAGTACAGTTGTGTCGGGTGCTGATGGCGTCATAGCAGTTTCGGAAAGAAGCAATGGTAGAATAGGTAGCCTGATCCGTCAAAAGGACAAGAGGATAGCCGAACCGGGAGAGTGTTTCCCGGTGTTTTTCCCATATCTTGTTGGAGGGGAGTTGACGCAAGGGATGCAGGTCGACCCACTTGTAGTAGTGGTCAGTGACCACTAGGAGGTATCCGTTGTCTTGCGGGCTGCGTGGAAATGGACCCATTATACCGTATGCAATGATCTCACAAGGATAATAACTCTGGACCGGCTGCATCAAACCAAGGGGCTTGTCGTCTCTAGGTTTGGCTGTTTTGCATTGGGAACAGCCGCGGGCACTACGGTTGAACGAAAGACGCGGAGTGTCCGGCCATTTTTCTATCAACTCAATATCAGCGAGGTAACAAAGATTATACGTAAGTGAACCACCAGATGAACCTTTAATCCAGATGCGCCTTTCACTGCGGCGCGTTTGTAGCAGTGTTTATTTTCTCGGGGTTTCTGAGGCTCCAGCAAAAGTACAGTTGCCGCAGCGTGAAGAGTTGTTCACACGCGAGAAACGAGTAAAAAAAATCACTTCGCACAGTTAAGTGCTCTTGCGCCCGCGACGCTGCCAGCGTCACCCGGATTCCCGCGCAAAATTATTCGAGAATTTCAAATCATCGTGCGCTGCAACGCCTACAGTATTGTGCATTTGTAGGAAGTCGCAGCAATGAAAACGCAAGCAGCGTATTTCGTCACGACACGATGATCACGAAAAAATCTGAAACTGAAACCAAAACTAAGTGGCCAACTGTTACCCAGAATTCATTTCGTGCCACCGTGCCACCAGGGGCGCTTCGATTCGGGAAAAGATCTATTGAAACGGGAGATATATGCACGTTTCTAGGAAATAAGACGTAATTCATATTGATCGATTACTTTTCAACACCCAATCTTTCTTTAAATACATTTTTGTTTCTGAAGGTCTTGATAGTTATAATTGCCTGTCTGTTTCTTCCATTTCAAACTGCAATTTGTTTTATTTCTTGAAACTTTTTGTGCTTGAACGCACAAAAAATATCGAGAAATGAAAAAAAGGGCTATATTAAGACATAAATATTTACAAATAAATAAAACGCAAAATTTGCGTTTTTTTTCAGCCCTACACTTTTAAAAAAGTCTGTGCGCTCTATTTTCACGCACAATACTTGGAGAGCCAATCACCGCAACTTACGCAGGCAGCTCGGCGAATGACGATGCCGAAACATATGTTTAGACCAAAAGACGCAGTCTGAGTTGTGACATTAAGCAATGCAAGCGTGACGTTTTGCATTGCTTAATGTCACAACTCAGACTGCGTTTTTTGGTCTAAACATATGTTTCGGCATCGTCATTCACTGAGCTGCCTCCGTACACTCTCAATCTGGGGCCACCTAGGAGACACCTCTAGGCTGTGACAAGTGAGAGTCCAACATGTCACGGCAAATTTTGGGCCGCCTACTTGCCAGCCCGTTTGCCGGTCCCTTAGGTGGCCCCGAAATTTGCCGTGACAAGTTGGATCTTGCTAACCCGTTTTTTAGCTGGCCACGTTTTCTAGCTGGCCTGTTTTCTAGCTGGCCCGTTTTCTGGCGGGCCCGTTTTCGTGAGCCCGTTTTCTAGCGGGCCGTTTTTTGCTGGCCTGTTTCCTAGGTGGCCCGTTTTCTGCTGGCTATAAAATGTCCCGTCGTGCACTTCCCAGCAGAGTATCTCGGAGGGTCCAGGACTGTGATCCATGAAGAAAGCCGGGCGAATGAGAAGTACAGGTAAATTTCACCGTGAAATCGAAGCGTGTGACGTGGTACTGACTTCTGACGTCTTCTTGTGAGAAGTCACGTCGCAGCTTTACTTTGAGTCGCAAAATATATTGAAAATCATTACCGAGCTCAATTTGTATAATTTAGCGATTGACTTCCCGAGTGCTCTAGGGGAAAGTAAATATACAGGAATTGTTTAAGGCGCAAGGCCGATGAATTCCAAACATTTAAAAGAACAGTGGGTCCGGAGGTAAACAATCCATTTATTTCTTTAAATTAGATGCGCAGCGTAAGATACAGGTGGTGCTTTATTCATAAATACCACTTTCAAACAATAAAAACACAAGTATATGAAAACCTATGTCACTTGCTGAAACATCGGTGGAAGTACGGCCTTGCCTTCACTTCGACACACTTCGTGAACTTGGACCGCCACAGTTGCAGGTGCGCTCTCCGAGCCAAGTGTGTTGCAGTCTGCCGGAGCTTCATGCCACAAGACGGGTCTCTGCGGCACGTCCAAAGGCCAGTTGCCTCTGTCGTCAAGGCATGATGCTGCAGCGATTAAGAATTTTCAATATTTTATTATAAGAAAACAAGGAAGAGAGAGCAGGTCTTGTATCCTAATTACGTCTTAAAATTTCGCAAACCATAGGTTTTAGAAAGTACTTGGTGAACGTTACTCTATTCAGATGCTGAGTCATCGGCCACAAACATGGCCGCTAACTTAACGTTTATTCGTAAACTCTGCAGAAAACAAAATAAGGCAAAACGATTCGCCAATTAGATAACCGCATTTGCTTTCGGCGGTCATGCTTGTGTAGTTACTCGACGTTAAAAGCAGTCTGACGTCGTATGAATAGACCCTGTAGCTCTGGCGGCAGTTTGAAGAGTGGAACAAAACAGTAAATATTGACGCAACCAGGAAGGGGAGCTGAGGCTTTCTACTTGCCAGGATCTACAGGTCCATGGCTATACCATACAGGCTGCGGCCATGAAAACACCGGCTAAATCGTTGTTCAAAAACTCCACGTCATAAAAAGCTAATTTTGTTTGATAGGAAAATTATTAAAATCGATGTTCGGATAATTATGGTGTAAAGATTTTAAATAATTACCTTTCTGTAAATACTAAATTTAGAAGTATGCTCAGGCCAGGGTTAAGACCTTGCTAAACTGCGTCAAGTATTGTAGAAAAGATAGTTTGACATCTTTTTTTTTTTTCAAAATATATTGTTTAATACAATACATTTCTAAATTCAGTTAGCCTGATAAAAGCTTATTCTTAGAGTGTCACCAAAAAGTTAGATTCAGTAGCTTAAGACAGTAGGGAATGCGAAGGAGTCGTGTAGCTGACTTCGATAGGTTGGAAAAGTCAGTTTTCGCCTTAGACGTTTCAATTGCTAATAAAAAAGAGGACAAAAATGTGTGGCAACTTGCGGTTCGCGCAGTTGCACCAACAGATTTTTTTTATAAATAATCCAAATTTGATTTTAGCTTTTGCCTGAAATAAGATCTCACATGTATACTCGTTACATCATGAGCACAGACTTATAGAAAGTTGGTAAATTTTCGTAAGATGGTGGACAGCGACAGCTAGAATGAAGCCATCTGAGGCGCAGACAACCGAGTATATTCTTTTTGCTTCGATGCGCCAGAACTGCTGGCTGTCTTTCCGCTTCCGGGCGCGTATGATTAGAGTCGGCTCAACGCGCTGAGACTTCTAAAGCAATCAATCCTCTGGTACGCCTTCGCTGCGGACAGCGGTACGCCGTACGCTGCGATGCGGTGGACGGAGGATTGCTATGTCCGCTACGTCACGCTTGGACGTCTGGCGCGGGGACGCGAGTCTCCCCGCTAGAACTCGATTCTACACAAAAAAATCAGCAGAGGCCGACGTCACGACCGGGTCGCAGTGAGTAAAGGAGGGTGCACACACAAGGTATCAAAACTTGTTGTACTTAGATGTTACATTCATCTCGCATCCATTTCAGCGCAAATTTACCTCGCCGATGGCCGTCCTCACCATCGATTAACGGGCAGATCGTCTGACGTTCGGCCGAGACGCGCGACTGCACCTACCGGATCGGCAAGTCCGATGAGTGCCGCCGTATACGCCGTGCTGCGTATCGGCGGACACTTCGGCAAGAGAAAAGCACCACTCCCCATAAACTTCTTTACGTAGCCATTTGTCGTTAAATGCGGGTAGCCACCGTTGAGGCATTGGCCATTAGTCTTCTTTGCCTTCACCTTCGCACAGAGCAAACTGTGGGGCTGCGACTGGCCAGAACCGATTACTTTACAGGCCAGTCACCCTCCCGAGTGCTGTGTGCGCAAGCCGGGCCGGCGTCAAACGCGAAGCGTCCGCGCGTAGCCGTTGTGGTAAAGTCCATGCTGAGGTGAAATGAAGTAAACCTGTTCTCCGTCTCTCACCGCCGACGCCGGCTGCTACCCAAATGGCGTTGTGAAAGAAGCGACTCCAAACGTGCTGCTAACAATATCAGAAATATTGGGTATAGATACCTGTATCGTCCAGGACAGGGTCTGAAGATGCTCCTCTTTTGGCGAGAACAAAACTTGCCTGGCTAGGAACTTTCTTTCAACATTTGACTCTATTCCGTTATTAGACAGTGAGACATGCATAATTACCAGTCGGTTGTGCTGAAAGGAAAACTGCCCGCAGTAACAGCACCAGCCAGAGTATGGCCCAGTAAGCGGTGGTCGTGCTGGTGCGCGCTGGTCGAGCCGCCCGATCAGCGGGCCGTGTGACGCCATCGCATTCATATGTCCCCTCGTGGTTTACACCGCCTTGCGTTGAATTCCGCGTTGTTATCGCTGGCGATGCGGCATCCTGAAAGCACTAACTCATTGTCCCGCGGCTTCGACAGCACACTTCACCATGGGCTGCCATCACCATGAAATCACAACAAACGTCACCCGCAGATGCGCTTCCGATTAGATTCGGCGGCAGTTGCGGCCGCCGCACGCAGTACGCCGGCTGCGTTCGCGGGGCACGTTGCGGCCGCAACTGCCGCTTGCCCCATGCTGGAAGCCGCAGCGTGTTTTTCCTGCTGTCGCGCATAGTCGGCCTGATTTTGCCGGCCCTGCAGGAACGGGCCGCCAAATATTACGAGGCCGCCTACGGGCGCCAATCTAGCCATTATCTGAACCATGAAAGAGGGAGGGCACACCCAGCCAGGTGACGTTGTAATACCGCCTCTATTTTGACGAGGCCGGATACCCGTTCTGCGGCTAAGTTCCAGCAACCTCTTATGAACGTCACGGCTATGGCCGTGACGTTTGCTGCCCCAGATTAAAGAGGAAGATTGGGGTGATTGGCTCTCCGGCATTGTGCGTGAAAATAGACGCACCAGACTTTTTTAAGAGTGTACAAATGGGATATTAGGAGCGTTTATATCTCCCAGTAAAGCAATTGGAAGATCCAATCGAAGCAATCGACGGACGCAGAAGTTAAAAATGTATTAAGAGCAAAAAAAGAAGAAACAAGAGCCTGCGCTGTGGCACTAAGCGTGACGCTTCAACATTGCAGAGTGCCACGGCGCAGACTGTCTCTAAAGTCTAAAAGTACTATCAGCTTCGTGATTCGCATAGCTCCCTCCTTAGATAACAGTGCTTCGCGGAAGAAGTAGACACTCAAGGTTTGTACATGCAGTATAGAGCCAAGATAGAAACATTACACTCTCACGGGAAAAAAAGTAAATAAGAGTGACCAGATTTTGCACTTACTCGTCTATTGGCGAGCTGGGAAAAGTCTTTGACAAGTATCTGTTTCACAATCTCCGGGTCGGATACCATAAGTGCCGGCTTCAATCCTTCGAAAGCGCTGTAACCGTGTAAGTTATCGTGGGTAATCAAGATACAGCAAAGCTTACAGGTATAGCACGCGGGAGAAACGCCCAACCTGACATGAGCTTGGCAATATGCTATCGGGGCCCAACTTGGGCCTAACGCGATTTTGCTCCAGTCGTTAGTGAGTACTTTCCTTTGGCTCTTCTCTGGCCACTCACTGACTCGCCACATCATTGCCGAAGTTCCATACTCAGAGCCAAAGATGCCACGCTATGAACCGAGAAAAACCAGCATTGAAGCCTAAATCTAGCACTTGTTTGACCATTGTTGAACAACCAGAAGGTAAGCCTAACCCTTGCAGTTGTTTGGCGGTTCAGACCGCAAGATGTCAGACGACAGTTAAACTACCCGCAGTGAAGCGTAACTTGTATGGCGAATAAAGACCATTATATTTAGGCTCCAACCAAAGAATGTCGAATGTGGATACAGGGTGTCATAAAATAAAATTTACACGGTCCTTTTTACCATAAAAATAAACTAGGCATAGCCGAACGCTCATTCTCTGCCCAAAGGTAGCGCTAGAGGTCACAACCAGATGGCAAAGTTTTCAGCTCGATCCGATAACTAAATCAAAAGTTATAAGTGATTTTCTGAAAATTTCAATGGGAAAATGGCGGCCGACGGAGTTTTCGAATACATGGGGCTCTACAGCACCAGAAACCGAAAACGGGCAAAACTGGGCTCCATTTTCCCATTGAAATTTTCAGAAAATCACTCATAACTTTTGATTAAGTCATCGGATCGGGCTGAAACTTTGGCATCTGGTTGTGACCTCTAGCTCTACCTTTGGGCGGAGAATGAGCGTTCGGCAATGCCTAGTTTATTTTGCGGTAAAAAAGACCGTGTAAATTTTCTTTTGCGACACCCTGTACTTAACTCGTTCGGGCTTTTCATTAAGGCCCTGAATTTCCCGACAAAAACACATTTTGGCCCAAAGAGCCACGCGTACACACGGACAGGTGGGCACATCTTTGTGTGGCGAACGGGTGCAATATACCTACCCGAACACCCTTCCGTAATCTTCCAGGTTTTCCATGTCCAACTGGGGAACAGGCTGCGCGTAAAACGGGAGAACGAACGAATGTCAGAATCTCTGTGGCCTCACATTCCCCAAAATGTACAATGGCCACTGACAGCTTTAGAAATGCACGGCGAGGATTGATACGTTAAGAATAATAATAATATTCATTTTCACAACAAGAATATTACACCCTTATCCGAGATGCCAGGAACTGCGTTGCTCAAACGTATCCCCTGCAATTGTACGTTGTCGACATTGGTCGCTACGAAGAATTATACATCCTGAAACCGCGCTCAGGCTGCTAATACATCGTACAAAGTACAGTCGTCAGTAACTGTCAAAGGCATATGTTCCTCCCTGTGTGACACTTGTCATAAAAAAGTATCTGCAGACATATCCGAAGCATACGGATGAAGCAAACATGCTTATAGACCAACTCAACTCTCTGACGTCCCGCCACTGCGGTGGCGCTGCTGTCAGTACTGCGCATGCGCAGACGCTTCCCTCCTCTCGAATTTGGTTTCTGCGAACGCGCGCAATGCCCACACTCGTGCGGGCAAAGCGGGCTTCTTTCTGAACACTCTGTTGGTGTATAGAACGTGCACTCGACCTCCTTTTGCAATATGTATACGAGCAGTGGGGTACCACAGCTTTGGGTAGGACACAAGGGCGCTCTCGGCAAAACGTGAGACTTGTACTTGCCATGCGTAAAACCTTCAGCATCACTCGGATGCACTGGAAGAATGGAATGTGCGACATTTTGCTTCTTCCAGTAGTCGGTGTTTCGGGTGACGTACCTGATGCAAGAAAAATTGTACGTATGAGAAAACAACAACAATAACAGGAAAAAAAAATAACAACAAAAAACCTCGAGCACTGGCACGGTGCGCGCGTTAGTCTTTAATATGTATCAAAGTTTCATATTCTATCACGCTACGTTCCACTAGAAACGACAGCGAAGTAAAATTCACGGGAGAGCTATGTTTTCAGCCTGCCTGGGTCCCAAGTGGATCCATGCAATGATATCAGCTTGAGTAAAGACAGTTTGCACCCGGTGACTAGTCGGTCTGGTGTCTAGTCCGCACGTTAAACATTCCCATACACAGCACGCCTTGGCCCTGCTTTTCTAGTTCACAAAAAAAAGAAGCTCGTTTCATACATGCAATTATTGTTAATACATTTGTCATTCTCAGAACGAGTCACGTCTAATTAAAATGACAGATTTAGGAAGAAAACATTATTGTATGGACCGCAACTGTAGATTGTCCGTGCTGCGTAAATTTTAAACTTTAAAACACGTAGAGTCCGCGGACTTAGTCTCGAATCTATGATAAATGCTTTTGCTCGTAGCGTTTGCTTAATTAGCACGAATGGTTAAGCGAAGTATTTATTGGTTGGTTGATTGATTTATTGATTGTGCATAAGCTCAAGAGCCGAAGCACTGTAAGGGGGGAGGGGCAAAGGAAACAAAAATAAACAACAAAACAAAAAGATGCGGCGAGAAATGCAGGCATCAAAAATACTCTTAGAAAAAATCGTAAGGGTGCAGGCGAGCTTTGAGACGTCGTCCTGTCTATTTTCTTTCCCTTCTACGTTTTGATGTTTCTTCTCTACCTCAGTCTCAGCTTAATTCAACATGGTTAAAAATACTCTGATTGGCAAAAGTTGAAAACAACATCTGCTACGAACAAAATGAAAAAAGGAAATGTCTGATGTTGGCTCATGGGAAAGCAGTGACTCCAAAAACATTTACATGAAAATAATAAATTATAATTTCTTACATTACGTTGACCACAATGCAAATTGTACCTTGGCTTTGTAACTGTGCATGAACCGTTCTTATGTATTGCTTACATTTGTTCATGAAAACGACGCGTGCATCCACTTTGACGAGGAGTCTGGGTTGAACAGCATGTTAACTAAAGTTAACTAAAGTTAATAAAAAAGCGATGAAACGATTTTTCTTTTTTTGTGCTAAATACTACTTAGAATCACTATCTAACGTTAATAACTGAATCAATTTGCATTGGTCTGTATTTACAAACAAAAAAACATTCTAAAGAAAAAGATATCGAGAAATATGAGCATCGTTTATCCCCTCAACTCGGAGCCAGACGATGCGGCCCCGTGGCCTGGTGCTTATCCTATGCCGCCAACGTCAATAATATCCCTGCTCTGAGGTTGGAAAAGTAGAAAAGCTCAATAACAAAGAAAAACAATATTTGCGGTGTTTTATGACCCGATTAAGTGCGGTTGATTCAAATTTTTGTTTAGTTAGGTTTCGGATATACTGTAAACGACTAAATTTTCGCAAAGACCTAATTTTCGCGAATTTCGCGAATCGCCTACAAACGCGAAAAATACGTCCCGCGAACAATTCGAGCAATATGTGAACGCTACGGAAGCTACACTCGATTCGCGAAAATTAGAACCCGCGAATAATTTCAAATTTTCAGCTTTGGCCCGATTCGCGAAAATTTGAGCCCGCGAAAATTAAGTCGTTTACAGCGGTGTTCTATGTGTGTTATTAAAACAAAAAAAAAAAAAAAGCAGAAAGTCAAGGTTTAGAAAGAGGAGGAAGTATTAAACCACAGTTGGTAGTCCAGCGGTATGCCTGTCTCTTTCTCTCTCTATATTCTATTTTCCTAACTTCAGCTGGCCTTTTTAGTATTATGCACCAAACAAGCTCAACTGCAGCCTGTTACTTATACTTCGTTTCAGCTTGGGTCCAGACGCAGCCGATGCTACGAGCGCGAGCGTGTGGCCCTGAACAGTGCTTGCATTGCACGAGCGCGCGTGCTTGGCAGGGACGCTGAAAGCCCGGAGCTCGCGCTTGTAGCATCGCCTGCGTCTGGACCCAAGCTGAAACGAAGTATAGAAAAGATGCGACGCTGAGCTCCAGGCATTGTTAGAGTTCGGCTATTCTCATCACCGTAGTGGTTGGGCCAGAGTCACTACCCGAATGTCCGGAGGCATTCATTGTTACGAGCCGAAGTCGAGCGCTCACGCAGTTCTCGTGTCCAATTATGGCCTCCGAGATTTTTCGCGCGTTGGCTGCGCAGGTATTTGCCGCTGGATTTTGCCGTCCTTACCGGCCGCTGGCACCTCGTCAGGCAACTTGTTTGCCTTTTGTGCCGGCGGACCGTTCAAGTCGAATTTGTATTTGACTTGAAAAAATAAAACGATTGATTGATTGATTGATTGCCGAGTGGGCTAGAGCACACCAGCTCGGAGCACGTGGAGCGAAAGCTCGCGCTGCAGAACCCAGGGATCCTGGGTTCAATCCCCACCCCTGCCTGTTTCGATCTGGATAAGCATCGTATCAGCGTGCGGTCGTGCATCACGTGATGCACTTTAAAGATTACAGGCTAGCGGTTGCACTGCACTTGCTATATTTAGTCATCTACAGCTGGGAGACTGGTTGCCGGTTGAGGCAGACCAAGTTCTAGGCTGTATAAACATACACACAACCCAACCCCAACCCCTCAGGCTATTCGCAACTCCAACGCCCTGGGTGGCGGGGCGGTAGTTAAAAGATGGCGGAAGAAACGGGGATAGGTTCTCCAGGATTTCCCGTGCGCCTGCTCGCTGACGCTGGTCAATGCGCTAAAAATAATTTATTTGTCTACAAATGCGAAGCGGTTGGGGCAGGATTATATTAGAGGCGACGGAGATGTTGATGCGCGGTATGAAAACGAGCATGCTGATATTTAGAAGTTGCAGAAACCTCAACTTTGCGAAGTTTTGTGGTGGGCGAGCGCGTTTTAGGCACCGGCACGTCACTGTTTGTGGCAGAATATTTTTGAGGGTGATGAAGATATCATGTTTGCACTTTGCCTGGCCATTAGTACTCTAAAAAGTGAGCCGCGCACGGTGACCGTCAAGCTTCGTAAGAGCAGCGTTCACACAGTATAGATGTCTTCGTGTCACAGGCTCGCAACTCGCTGCTCACCGTCTCGGTTTTAGTGTATTGCAAACACGTGATCAAACTGCTCTATGGTTATTCATAGGAAGTTTGTTACCGCAGGCTACCGTGCGGTAGCATTACAACCTGAAGCTCGCGCTGCGCATAAGCACAATTTTCAGCGCTGCCAGGAGCGTTGCCGTGCTCACGGTAGCCAACGGTAGCCTGCGGTAACGCGATGCTAAAACTGCCTATGAACATAATCGGCGTGTTTATGGGACTATTTATTGCTCCTTCAAAAATAAATATTTTAATGTACCGTAGCATTTTTGTACCGCGTTATTTGCAGCGTTGCGGTCCCTTTGCCAAAACTTCCTGTTCTAAGCTGTCCTCACGAGCGGCTGTCTAACACATACGCTCTTAAAATGCTTCGAGCATTTCTTTATTTGCTTTGTAATTACCTGAAAGCAAGTGCGAGTAATCTGTCTCTTAAAAGTGCTTGGAATAAATGGTCATGTTCCCATTCCCGATGCGTATTGCTCAACATACCGTTGCGCGATCAGTTTTTTCCTACTTGGGGCAAAGAATCGATTTTTCGTAGACCGTACGAGCTAGCGTTTGCCGTCATGTTGAGCACAGATTGAGCTGGCGGCCATTGTTACGACTGGCTTCCTTGGTTCCGTCCTGGAGTTGGCCTTCACCTGTCGCCAACAGCAGCAAAGCCTATTGTCACGTTTGGCCCCGGCGCGCGCCAACGGCGCTAGACAGTCACGTTCAGATTCCCGAGACCGACCCCTGAGTCATCGGGCCGGTGGTGGCTTTCGAGGAGGGCTCCAAACACAAAAAGAACGTCTCCCGGAGGCCACAAGACCATCTGGGATCGCCGGCCCTCGCAAGGAGTAAGACCGGCGTGCGTGTGTGTGCCTGTGTGTGTTGTGCGTGGGTCTGTCGGCGTTGAGTTTTAGCAGGAACGTCGACTCCTTGCATCAACCACCGAAGCGGGGCAAGAACGTGGAGGGATTGCATCATCTGCCCCTCGCTGAAAGAACACCCGGAAATTGCATCAGCCGCCCCCGCACATCGGACACCTCGTGAGCACTCGAACGCCGGGGAAGGCTCCTCTCTCTCCGCGGGCCTTCTCGCCCTCGGAGGGTTATATAACATGGGCTCAAGGGAGCCCGAAGTCGCCGATTGCCGATTGCCGATTGCCGATTAACCAGTCGACCATGCTACTTCTACTTCAGTAGCCCCACTCCAGGCCTGCTTCCTCGGGGACATGCTAGCGGCGAGCCAAAGCCCCGACTTTTGGTTCCGCGCCTGACATCGTCATCCTCCCAAACGCAACACCATGCACAAGACCAGAAATCCGCAGCCTATGCAATATACGAAAAGTCTCTAATGAAATTAGACATCCCGGTCCTTCATGCAACGCTGTTGCAAGGCGAAGCACGAGAATTCCTATTTTAGCGCGCTCACTTTTTGCGTTAAAAACGGCTCCGCGCGTCAAGGCCGACAGTCCCTGCCACCGTTTCCACGCCGCCGCCACCGCTGCCGTCCCCACTCCTCTGGTTCTCCGTTCATCTGCGAGAGGGCGAGCGGCGGGCTGGAGTTGCGAATCGCATTCGCCAGTAGCGACTGTTGCTGCGGGGTGTTTGGTGACGCTTGCCACCAAACCAAACAATACGATGGTGCATTTTAAATTAAATAATGCGTTATCTTATCAAGGCGTACACGTTTCAAAGGCCAAGAGCACCGCTTCTTCCTTGGACATCCAGATCTCGTAAGAACTACTTCGCGCCACGTATGAACAATGCGCAAAACTTGCTTTTCTCTTGAGGTGAAAACGGGTACAGGTGGACACGGCACGTGCCTTTTTCGTAAAGTTAAGCGCAGATGCGAGGAGGTACCAGACAGAAAAGACGGTGGCTTTTGGAGGCGTTCTACGCGCTATAGCCAGGCACGTAGCCAGGGGGGTGGCATGGGGCCGAGTTTCTCCCGAAACCTTCCATTTTTCTGGGGCCTTCTTTTCCCCCTCCCCTCATACAGCCTTTTGTCATGGACGGGCACCCCCCCCCCCCCTAAAAAACAAAATCCTGGCTACGTGCCTGGCGCTAGCTATAAGTGTTTGCTACAGTGTCTCTACTTCTATTGATATAGGCTGTTTTTGTTTCTTATAAAAGAAACAAAGTTTTCTAAAAAAAAATACCCGTGCCAGCTACACTAATGCTGTCTGTGTCAGTGAGTTGTAGGGCCAGAGGAACATAATATAGAAAACGAATCGTTACGACACGTCGGATAATTAACTAAAATGTGCTAATTAACGTTTAGTAGTGGGAAATCAACGAATGGTTCCAATCAGAAACTTGCTCAGCGTCATCGAAAACAACTAAATCAGTAATTAAGGAATACCTGAAGCACGTGGAAAACACAGGGGTGCGCTCAAGGTGTACCACTCGTGGAGCAGGTGCTTTTCACGCGAAAACGCGCCCGCGCGGTTTTTCCGTCTCCTATCATCCACGTACTCTCATCGCCAGGACCTGAGCATTAAGTATAGATAATTTTGACATACAGTCAAAGAAAGCTCGTGCTCTATAATTCGTTCAATGGAGGTACATTTTTGACTTGCGAAAACAATCCGTGACGCCGTGGTATGTTGTGCATGATTTGAAGGGGTCCCCCGTCGTGAGGGATGAAGATAACCACCGTTAACCACAAATTCACGAAGCAACTATCTTTTCGACACGAGCGACAAGCAGGATGTTGGTGAAGCTGCTATGATTAGACAGCGCGCATTCTTGAAGTCATGCTTGCTACAACGTGTCTTCGAGCTCGGCCGCTACCTAGGGAAAAGCCGTAACATCATCGTCATCATTATCGTTGTCATCAGGGCAGGCACGTAGCCAGAATTTTTTTCGGGGGGGGGGGGCGCCCATGACAAAATGCTGTATGAGGGGATGAGGAGAGGAGGCCCCAGCAAAATGAAAAATTTCGGAGGGGGGGTCCGGCCCCCCCCCCCCATTTGAATACGTGCCTGCATCAGGGTATACTGTCGAGCTATTATGGCTTTCAGTGTAAGCCGACATCTGTCTTTGTTTGCCTCAAGTCTCCTTTTCTGTTTACAAAAAGTACCTGATGCAAAATTTATTTTTAATATTTACTACCTTGGTATTTGTTTTATCTCTCAAACTCTTTCCCTCTCTCTCCCTTCTTCTGTTTTTCTGGAAAGATTAATTAAGCCTATAAAGTCTGGAGGAAAAAAATATGAAAATAAACACTGCGAGAACAGAAGCAGCACATCCAGAAATAGCCGAAGGTCGATAATGCGCACGAGACAAGGGCAACGAGATGGTGCGCATTTTCGAAAGAACAAAATGTTCACTAGGGCCATTTCAAAACGATAACGGTCATTATGGTCCTTCTGACGTGTGTTTGTGGCTAATCTTGAATTATGTTTTCCTTTTGTATTTGCTTCCTTTTGAAACGAAGTCGAATAATATTTTTGCTAGTTCTTGTTTCTTGTCGTGCTCTATTTCTGTGCCCTCTAAAAAAATAATAACGCTTAAAATTTCCGCGCGGTATTTCCGTGCATAGAGCTGGGAGGATTAATCACGGCGATCTACTGCTCAAGGCTAAGACAATGAGATACTTAACGATCATGATAACAGCATGCTGCGGTCTGACATTAATGCTATCTACCAGTGGAGTGAACTGAAGTATGGTCTATGACTCTTAATATTAACAAATGGGAGATGAATGCGTGTATTTCCCCAGTCACATGAAACTCACAACTACTTTCTTAATCAGGCTCAGATGCACACGGTATCTTCTTACAAATACTTAAGTGTACGTATAACTTCTAACCTCTCGTGGAAAACACATGTTCAGCATATCACTTCTAATGCTAACCGCATGTTAGGATACCACAGGCGTAACTTTTCATTAACACCTGTTTCTCTCAAGCTAATTTTTTTTTTATTGAAACTCTAGTTCGATCGAAGTTATAATATGCAGCATTTGTCTGGGATCCCGGACAATCCATTATCATCACCGCGTTGGAGCCATTCAAAATAGATCCGCTCGTTTTATTCTTTCTAATTATCATTATACATCTATAGCGTCACTTCTATGAAATCAACTTTGTCACTTATGCCCTTCTTCCTGCGACGTAAGATTTCACGCCTCTCTTTATTTCAGACAAAATTTATTTTTATAACTCTGTGCTTCGCGACAAATTAACCACTCATCCCATTTATATTTCTGCTCGTCATGATCATCTGCACAAAGTTGAGGCACCTATCGCTATCCCATCTACATTCCATTCTTCTTTTCTTCCTCGCACATCCCTCAACTGAAACCACCTTCCGGGACCAATTGCATCCACCACAAACACTGTACTTTTTAGGTCTGCTCTTACCAATCATTTTTCTGTTGAGTAAGAATAACTGTACTTTTTTTTTTGGGGGGGGGGGGGAGGATTCAAACTTTGCTGACCCCCTCTGTAATGCCTTCGGGCCCTGAGGAGAAAGCAAATAAATAAATAAATGACGAGGCCAGGAAAATGGGCTTCATCGAATTACGCTTTCCAGACGTCTGCCCTCAAGCCAAGAAACGACAGCGAAAGGAGTTTCGTAGATCGTTTCCGCAGTCCTGCAACGTTTTCCGCAGCTTGCTGCGAGATCCGAAACTGCGCAGGGAAGGCCAGCCGCGCATGCGCAGTAGTGGCATCTTCGTTCCGAAGAGCGTAGCGGAGGTGGGAAAACGGTCCTACGAAAACTATCTAATAACACGACCGCCGCGCTTTCGCGAGGAATACGTACACATCCAGTGGCGGATCCAAGGGGGGGGGGCGACGGGGGCGGCCGCCCCCCCTCCCCTCCCAAACGATGTCGACCTCTTCCCTCCCCCTTCTCGGAGGGCAATTTATATGAGTGGACCGCCTGGTGCACACAAAGAATGGGAGAATAGTATCCTTACAAATTTTCCGCCCCCCCAAAACGGAGTTCTGGATCCGCCCTGTACACATCACTAAGCCCGCAGTTCCTTCTTTTTTTATTTTATTTCTCTAAGCGGTTACTTTAGATGAACGCCGATGCTCGTTGCGGAAGGCGGGGTCTCATTTCAGGAAACGACCATTAAGAAACGCAGGCATTCTATTATCACCAGAATGCGTTCTACCCAGCAGACGAAAATACGACAGCACGCCGAAGGCGAACATTTTGGAAAATGGTGTATGTCGAACGCCAACTCTATCCGCACAAGTAGAGACGCGCGAAAACACTCACATGTACAGCAGGACCAAAGCAGTGGCCAATAAAATAACCCAGTCCGGCAATCCGAGGAATCCCAGAAGACCCATGATTGTTGTTGCTGTCAACGAGTCGTGCGAGTCGCGCCAGCGACGCCGCCGCTTCGATGGCCGGGCCGACTATAGTGTGCCTACATTTGAGAGCATTGCTCCAACTGCTCGAATCGAGGTCACGTGGCTTATGGGCAGCGTGTGCAATACGAGGTACAAGAAGGGGACCGAAGGCGTCGACGTCGATCGTCGCAGGCGTCCCCAGGCTTTGGTCACCCTGCCCCTACCCCAGCCATCCTCCTTGCACACGAAAACCCACGCATGCGCACCAGCAAGGAGGTGTCCGCCAATAAATTGCAAGCGCTCTCCACGATTTCAGTTGCTTCCTCCCTTAAATCCAGGCTCTTTATAGCTAACGATTGAACCTGACGGCTTAATACGGCGTGTGCGGGAGTTGCTCTGACCTACCCTGAACACGATCCCATCGGTCCGGCGAGGCAACGTAGCGGGCTATTTTTGTCCAGCGGGAGTTGTCGATGTACACACACTAGAGTATTCGGATGTCGAGCGAACGAACGCGGCACGGACCCTCTCCTATCTGGGTCGCCCGTCAAGGACAGTGGATGGGGCGTGGGTTGAGTCTGTCGTCGCCTAGCGACGCGAGTCACGAGTGAGTTGCCCTTGGAAATAATTGAGGAAAACAGAAAAGCGCGCGTCTATCAGATAGCTTCTAGTGTCCCGCGTTTTGAAGAACTCCGATGACAAATGTGAAGGGTCGTGAGCGTCCCCTCTCTTCTTTTTTTTTTTTGTTGTTGCTTCTTTTTTTTTTGATATACAAAACATTGTCTCCCACACTCACTTTGAAAGGGTACACCAGCATACGATTTTTTTTTCTTTCTTCATAACTCAGGATCACACTGTTTTTTTATTAACACAATTCTAAGAAATAAAGCTGTCTCCCACTCTCACTTTAAAAGAGTACACCAGCGTGTTTTTTTTAATATTTTTTTGTACACGCCGTTTTTTTTTATTTTTTGTTAACACAATCTACAAAGAAAACGAACAGATGTATTCTCGATCACAAATTTGCTCGTCCGAAACAATGCTTCATTGTTCCCTATCAAAAAGTGTCAAGCAAAAGATAATAATTACAAAATGATGTAGAATGATTCATTACGTTTACTTTTTTTACTTAACGTTACATTTTTTTATATAAACCAATTGACTGTCGAATATTGTCGTTGACAGTTTGAGAGACGCGGGGCGTGACGAGTACTAAGCATCTAATTATCTCTCCACAGCCAATCAGGTTGTATGCAGCATTGGCCGAGAAGAACGTCGGAGGACCAATTACGAAGTAGAAAGGTAATAGGCCATGCCCAGGGGTTTCTTAAGCTCTCAGTAAGTTAATAAAAACAACAAGCGAACTTAAAATGTATATATTTAGAAAATTTGCATTGAGAACTGGCGGGAGTTTGGTCGAACATTCGAGAAGCCGCTATTCTGACCTATGTTGCAAAAATAAATAGCCAGTGGCTAAGTTTTTTTTATTTTTTTCCATAAATAATTATTAACAACTCATGTTGCAAAAATAAATAGCCAGTGGCTAAGTTTTTTTATTTTTTTTCATAAATAACTATTAACAACTCTAACATTGATCCTTACTTTATGGTCTCAAACGCTTCAAAACCGTGTAATAAAACCGCAAAAAAAAAAGAGAAGAATTCACCGGGAGGAAAATGCATATAACGGCGAAGGCAACTGTTTAAAGATCCGCATCCTTGTTCCCCAAAACGGGGGAAAAGGGGGGGGGGCGTACTTGCTTCTTTTCTTCATGAGAGATAGCTGGCGGAGACATTTTGCAGACATTTAGAGACGTTACGAGATGCATGTCTGCAAGAACTAATAATGACATTACAAAATATGTTTTTTTTTACGACGATTGTAAACGCGCCATGCAACTGACATTGAAATATAAAACCTCTCGGAGGTGTTAGCTGCGAAGGCATCGGCCGTCTACTGACTTTTCATGGCCAAATTCCAGGAACACTTTGTGTAATGAAAAGGTTTCAAGAAAATATCAAAACTTTAATTGATTTGCGTTCTATGATACCCAGGCACATAAGGTCATCGGACGATCTCTCGTCAAAAAAAGCAAAAAATTATCATTTTTAATGTGACCCATAGGATTCAATGAAAAGAAACTACAGAGCTGTGGAATAAAAGCTATACGCGTCCAAAGGTTTAATTACTGCTTACAAATATTTTATGATTGTCGTCTAAAATACTTCTGGGAACATTGCGATGATTGTTCATTTCATTTATTGTTGGACATCCGCAAGGCGTTGATGTGGGAAAAAGTTGGGGATGTTAGATGCGACAGCATTAAAAAAATCAGGCGACGTCCGTAGCTCAGAAAAAAATCCCGGGCTTTATTTTTGGAGAAGTGATTAGCGTGGTTGACTTGAGGATACAAAGCATCACGGCAGTCAAGACCTTGAACTGATTCACTCCCTGCGGCATCACCAAGCCAATGCTGCTGAATTCTGTATTGTTGTCTGTCTTGAGCAGTCAAAGCTACCATTGAAACTCACCGGTATTTACAACAGAATAAAGAGGCGATTAACGTGGAGTACTGTTGGACATCCGACCGCGTCACGCATAGACGCGTATATTTACATGACGGAGGAAATCCCACTGGCCAAACAGTCAGTCGGAACTTCAGAAGACCATAGGGAGTGCAAGTTTGTACGCTCACCGCTCACCTCGTGCATTTCTTTACCCCCGAGATGAGGCTATACGTGCTTCTACTTCCCCCCCCCCTCAGCGTCCCCCGAGCCTTCTCTTTGTTGACCTTAAATTAACGTGCAATGCTGCCCCCCCCCCCCCCCCTTCCCGCCCTTGCGTTCCGATGCACCAAAAACGCGCTTTCGAACACTTGCTCGGAGTATAGTCAATGACCTCTCAAGAAACGCAGGGTGTTTCTGGTCCGAGCTTCTTATCGATACGGAGCCAATGAGATTAAGGCATCAGCCGATAAGGACGCCAAAGAACGAATCACGTGACTATAATAGGCCCCGCCCAGTGTTTCTGAGGCTGCCAGTGACTAAACCGAGTACTATAACATTTAGACATTCCTCTCAATGATGCGGAACTAAATGCTCTGAGGGCTTTTATTGATACAGAGAAGGATCGGACACCCGACATGCATTTCTAAAAGTATAGACGTAGATTGATGGCTAAAGGGCGATCCCTAGACTGGCATTTAGTTGTAAGCGACAGCCTGCGTCGCGTCTGCGAGTCAACGCTGACGAATTCCGATTGTCCAGTCTTCTGCGTTGAGCAGGCCGATGCCCCTTTGGAAAACCATTGGTACCTACACAAGAAAAACAGAACAAACCAGAGGAAGGTTAATTAGTGCCTTAATTAGGTAAAGCAATATTTCGCGCGGTAAATTATGCCCTGGTCAGTGAAAGCCGCAGAATAGCCCAAAAATGAGAACGTAAAAAGATCCGCCTTCTTCAAAAACCGCAGAACGTTTTTTGAAACATAAACCTTACGATCTCATGTCGATATCTCGATTAGTGTATTTAGAAAGACCAGATGTTAAATTCTAAAGCTCGCTAACTGTATATCTCTTAGTGGAACACAAGCAGAATACAACAACCAAAGGAATGGATGTAACGCTCGTTACACGTACGCTACATAAAAAAAAAGAACGCCTTTTTACAGAGTTTGGCAAATTTCTTGTACTTTGCAGACGCCTGTTCTGCTGCAGGTCGCACTCCAGCTTGACGAGACCACGGAAGCTCCAGCAGTCAGGTGTTGTGACTCCGCGATGACAGCGACACTCGTGTCCATTCGTACTTTCTTTCCAGGAATTCTCTACCTCCAACCGCCAGGATCGCGACATCCGAAAGCATGACACGCCGGTTTCTGTGACGTCATTTGTTGCCACTTCGGGACCATGTTTAATGTAAGGGCGGGATACGACACTACCCACACCAGTCAAAGACACGTTCATGGTCCGGAATAGCAACAGATTCTAGGTAAAAAAAAATCATCGAGACCGAAACGTTTATTGAGTCAAAATGTCCAATATTTGACATTTGGACTCTATGGACATTTCGCCTCGATAGATTTCTTTACATGGATGGACATTTTGCCTCGATGGACATTTCGTCCCGATGTACGTTTTGACTAGTTAGATGGACGGTTTTCCTCGTTGACTCATTTTTTAACACGGGTGCTGATACCGACTTGTGTACATATGTAGACTATATACACGCGTGTTCTTGAGCAAACGGTCATAATCTGACTGCTTGCGCATACCTGAGGGATGTTTTAATTTTGGAACAAACCATATTTCGATGTAGCGGATGTCTAGGAGAGAAGAGCATTTTCTATTCAAGAAATAAAACGAACACGTCCGCCAGAACGTGCACAGTGGTTAGAACAAGATGCCGAACGTTCAGAGGAAAAGTGTTAAAAGTTCTAAAAGATGTGAGCGAGTTAAAAAAAAAAAATGTCAATGACAAAATAGGGCGCGTTAGCTGACTTTAGTTTCACGAATATAGCACTTTGAAAACGATCACGAATAACTAGTCCCGCGAATCATTCACCGCACGCTAAATAATATGAAGTATAACCACTCCAAATTTCGAAAATTAGCTGGAGAAATTCACTAAATTTCAAACTCGCGAAAAAAAACTCTAATTTGCAGTAACCACGGTCTCTTTTGTCAGTGTGTTCAACATTAACTTACGTTCTAGCAAATATTAATTATGTTAGCGCTCAGAAAAACAGCGGCAAACGAGCCTGTATATTGGTGGTATACCCATGGTTTGATAGAACTAAAAATGCTACAGAATTACTGTAAAAGTTTTGTCATTTAGATGAGATAATGTCAAGAATAAGTGAATACGAATAAAGAAGAACCAACTCGAAAATACTTTTCTGGCTCCAAATGACGGGCAACAATTTTATCGCCACTGTGCTAATTTTGACATTTGGAACATTAATCTGCTAGCTTCTTGCTGAAAGTGAACGAGCTGAACATTATGACGTTTGTAACACACTTTAAAAATAGAGCTCCAGAACAAAGACACAATGTTGCCTCAAGCCACGTCATGCCTCGTACGTACTTGGCGTACCGGAGGAGGCGGGGCGTTCGTTGAAAGACAATTCACAAACGTAAACTCGTAGCAGGGCTATTGGTCACATAGGGAATTCGTCATAGGGCACTTTGTCACTAGGTCAACTGGTCAAACACCGAGAAAAGGCTGGCATAGAACATGTTATGTGGAAACATAAAGTTCCAAAGACCACCTTATTTTTAGCACACATTGTGGTTTCGCAGCTTTCAGTCACTTTTGTTTCCTGGGTTTCGAGTTAAACCCTGCTTAAAATTGCACTCTAAAAAAAAAAAAAGAAAAGCTCGTGCGTTTACTTTTTTTGCACAACACTCGGAGAGCCAATCACCGCAACTTACGGAGGCAGCTCAGCGAATGACAATGCCGAAACATATGTTAAGGCCAAAAAACGCAGCCTGAGTTGTGACATTTTCGAGGTCCATCTCTGCCCGTTTCGATCTGGATGAGCATCGTACCGGCGTGCGGTCGTGTATCACTACTGCGTGGTGCACGTTAAAGACCCCAGGCTAGCGGTTGTACTGCACTGGCTAAATTGCTCATCTACAGCGAGACTCGTCGCAACTTTAAATGGCTGACCAACTACACGCTGTATAGATATCCCCACAACCCATTTTTTTAAGCAATGCAAGCGTGACGTTTTGGATCACTTAATCTCACAACTCGGACTGCGTTTCTTGGTCTAAACATATGTTTCTGCATTGTCACTCGCTGAGCTGCCTCCGTAAGTTGCGGCGATTGGCTCTCCGAGTGTTGTGTGGGAAAGAAGACGCACGGACTTTTTTAGAGTGCATAGTTTGTCGGGTTTCCAAAACTTCTAAACAAAAACAAAAGGACCCGATTGACATTTTTACTCGGTCGTAACTTTGACCCGATGGACTTTTTGACTCGGTGGACATTTTTACCCTATTGGGCATATCGTCACGATGGATATTTCCAACCCGATTAGACATTTCGTTTCGATGGACATTTGGACACGCGTCTCACGTGACCAATTGGACATTTTGACTCGATGGACATTTCGTCTTGATGGGCACTTTGACCAGAAGCCATAGCAGCACACACCTGGGTCTTGGCCGTGGGCACAAACCGGACGTTGTGCACGGCGTGCGCGAGGCACAGCTTGACCATCTGGATGGCGAACCTCATCCCCACGCAGTTCCTCGGACCGGCGCCGAAAGGCAGGTACGTGTACGGCCGAATGGATCCCATGTTTTCATTGCTGAACCTGCGAAGGGAGAACCAAAACGAGACGTGCACCGCGTGCCGTTCCATTTAAGCACTTGCTCAGCGGCGGGGGCAGGGGAAACAGCGTCCTGGTACTAACTTCTGCCTTCGAAATTTCCAAGTTGGTACAGTTCATATTGCTGGCTATTTCCGCTTTCTAATATTGCTTTGCAATAGCCGTTGTTGCTGTCGCTATTGGTCTGTTTTCTGCTTTTGTAATGACTGAATCATATTTGCTCTTGTATTGTAATAAGTCACTCCCTGATAATGGCTTGTTTCTAACATTCTCGGTGTGTAACTATGGTTATTATTTAGGTTCATGTTCGGGCGTTTCCAAAACAACCTACAAAGCAAAATTGGCGCGGAAAAGACTACTTGTAAATGTCAAACGTGCGAAACTTCAAGCGTTCGCGGGGGCCGTGGGGACTGGAAAGCACAATCCCGGCCAAGAGGCTACCTTTCAATGAATATTGACGGAAATTAATGAAAAAAATACAAACCTGCAATTAATAGCACAGTACATGCTTTGATGTAGGTAAAGGAAACGGTTGGCAAAATGGAAGAACCTGTTCAACATATGTCACAGCAGTATGACGAGGTGCTGAAGAGGTGAACCGAAACTCCTCTTATCAGGTTGTTATCCTCAAACAAAAAGTGGAAAAGATCGAGGCTGACAACTCTAGCCAGAACATTCAAAATTGAGATAAGTCAACACTATGGTGCAACACAGTAGGCGACAAAACATAGAAATTCATAGACTGCCACAAAGTGAAAACGAAATCCTACCCAGCAAAATAAATATTGTCGCCGGTAAACTACAGCTTGCTGAACTGTCTCAAAACGAAATGAAAAGGCTTCACAGGTTTTTACCAGAGCCTGGCAAAACTCGACAAACCAAATTTGTGCCATTACATATTATGCGTAAAATAAAACATAGCTACGATAATGCATTCCCTCTTTGGCCTGTAAGGATGCACAGAAAGGCTAGAAAACCATGGGTTACTCGTGAGCTGTATAAAAAATTACCGAAGGAAACAACCTATGACAAATTCATCCGGGTTAAGGACAAAACCATACTAAATACAAACAAAAATAAATTAAATGAGTATCTTAAGAGGGCACGTGTAGATCATCAAAAGAACACATTTGTAGCAATATCTAATGAACCCAAACAATCTGGAGCGCACTATATAGAGTCTTCTTGAAAAAAACAAAAATAAAATCCCAGGTGCACTTTGTGATGGTGTTGAGTATAATGAAGCCTCTTTAGCGAGTAAGTTTAATACCAATTTTTGGTGCTCCAACCGCATGATCCGAAGGAATACTTAGACAAATATATTTTCTTTTCTATTGTGAATTACATTTTTTTTACCCAGGCAAGGCAATAAGCAAAAAAATATATTCAATCCTTAAATAATTTGCTTCAAATACTGAAACCGGCGAAGATGACATTGGCCAAACAAATCATAGCTGTTCACACCTTTCGTGTTCCCCTCTGCAGCATATATGCTATAATGCATTTGCAAGAGGTATTTTCCATGATGGCATAAACATTGCAAGGCTGGTTGCACAACATAAACATTTAAATAGATATATTCTCAAAGTGCTTGAGTGCACCTTATTCCTTCTCCTATGCTTAGAAGGTATTGAACGTCCATATATATATATATATATATATATATATATATATATATATATATATATATATATATATATATATATATATATATATATATATATATATATAAAACACGCCTCAGTGACTTTTTTTATGAGGGAGACGTTTTTGAGAAGGAAGAGTACGGTGTCCTGGAAGGAAAGTCAACTAAAATAGCACCGCTCTAACAACAAAAAAGAAATTGGCATTGTAATTGTTTTTTTAGAAAGGGCTTTGATTTGATGAATTACAATACCGTTGATTGCATGATCGAGAAGGAAAGCTTCTCCGTACTTCGAGAATATTCCAGCTTACTCTTACCTCGAGTGTAAAAGATAAGGAGGTCAACATGACCGTGCCGAGTTAGTCTCGCCCTTTTTCACTCTAGAACATTCTAGGTCGAATATTATGAGATACCGAGGGTGGTAGATAAGGAGCCGAACGTGGCCTTGCCGATTCATTCAATCTCTGGCAGTCTGGCTTCTGCCGGCTGTCACGCCGACGCTGCGACGTTCGCTGCTGATGTCTTCTCGACGCCCCCCGTTTTTTCTTTTGTTTCTAGCTTAAGTTTGCCGATTAAACCTTTATTTTCAGTTTACGCTCGTCGAGCCTTTTCCATCCGTGACAACGTTGCATTTGATCAATTACTATTTTACAGAATTCGAAGTGTCGCATTATATTTGGTTCGCAGCTTCTTATTACGTCGATTGCAATATACTTGTCTTAATAATCATCGGTCTGAGTAACAAAAACAATTCGTATGGGGTTCCACAGGAATTTATATTAGGCTCATTGTTTTATATCCTGTGTATTAATGACATTGTACACATATTCCTCAAACCCCTGATATAAATTTAAATGCTAAAGATAGAAGCTTCTTTTTTTAGCCCAAATTTACAAGATTTTTATATTACTACTAATACTTGGCTCGAAGAGTTATCTTTCTGGCTCGATTCAAATCAGCTTCAGTTAAATGTTACAAAAATAAAATACGTAATTTTAAACCGCGAAGTAAAACCAGATAACTGAAATTTTGCACTTCAATTCAGAAACAGTGTGACTGAGAGTGTCCACGTTTGCAAACTTTTAGGAGTTATTTTTGAAGAAAACTTAAGCTCGACCCCCCGCCTCCCCGCCCCCGCTGACCCTCCCCTATACATAAAATTAACGAGAGCAAATCAAGACAAAATAAGATTGCTGGTTCCAGCTGGTTACAGAGTCAGGTATACTATTATCTAGTGTATTCGCATCTACATTACTGCCCACTTCTTTGGGGTTCGACAAACACTAACATAATTTTTTTTAAAGGACAGTACGCTGTATTCAGAACCTTCAGCGTATAAAACACTTAGCGCTGTTCGCGCAGCAATATGCGAATAGCATTCTTTGGATACTTCACGCACTTTTCGTCTATGTATCTATCTATCTATCTATCTGGCTATCTAACCTCTTACGCCGCGGGTCGATAAATAAATAAAAAAGACCGGCGCCGGCTGGGATTCGAACCGTTGACCCTTTGATCAGCAGGCAGACGCGCTAACCACAGAGCTATGAAGGCAGTCATTCAACGCACTCTAAACGGTTGTTTATATCTTTACCATGGGACGCGCTTTACAGCGCTGTCACAGCTACCGGTGCGCGCGCGTTCCATGCACGAGGGCTCATTCCGCTCTCGTGAGGCTGAGCACAGCCGCTAGCTCACCCTCTCCCGCGCTCGGGAGAGGGTGATGTAGCAGCCGTGCTCAGCCTCACGGAGCGGATGAGCCCTCGTGCATGGAACGCGCGCGCACCAGCTAGCTGTGACAGCGCTGTAAGCGCGTCCCTATGGTAAAGATATAAACAACCGTTTAGAATGCCGTTGGTTTGAGACTAGCTGAGACGCCAGAAAGTCTGGTCGGTACCATTTTGAGTGTTTGTGCGTATGGCGCGTGCTTTGCTCGCCTTCCTAAGTGACACAAACGCACGTGCTGGGCTGCGGAGATCGTGCGCAGGGCTGTGAAAGTGTCAACAAATTTAGAATCGCCTCAAGAGTGGGCTGGCGTATCTAGAGTGTGCCGGCCACCTGACGAACGCGCATAACTCCGCACCGTTTGATGCTATTCGCATTAACGTAGATAATCATTCCCAAAGGATGGGTTCTGCTGATGATTTTTAACACGCAATTTTCTTAGCACTACGCAACTTCTTCAACTGAAGCTTTCGATTAATACATCTACGACAAGTCGAAAACGTGACCTGCCCACGTTCTTCGACCCATTCCTTCTTATCCTTCGTCTCATCTACGATGGACTAAAGGCAAAATCTACGGACCGCCAGATCATTCACGAGCCACTTAGAAATTGAGTGGTATTTTGCTTCGACGCACGTATCGGTGCCGCGTCACCGAATCACTGATGGGTAGGGGAGGGGGGAGGGTGGGGGGAGAGAGAGTGGTTCGATTTGAATAGCACTGAGTTACTCATACATTTTCCAATGCAAAGAAAGCCACGACATACAGGCTCTTTACGCAATTATCGAAACTATAAAAATGGTGCAGCGCTCTTTGATTGAGAAACATTATTCGTCCATCCTTAATCAATGTTAAGCATGGGAGAGTTTAGCATTGATGATTGTACTGTGCCCATTAACGGCTTTTAGTCCATCTGAGATTAGACACAGTATAGTAGCGCAATGCACTTCGTCATTGCTTTTTATATAACACCTTGGTGCAAGACAAACAAAATAGTAGGCACTGTGGAACTACACTAAACAAATATCCACCCGCTTTAGAAAATGGAGGACTGTGGCTCACGACGCAAAACTTTAAAAACATCATTAAAAATACGCTCTATCATGCTCCATGGAATAAATTTTTTAACTGACCTTTTTGTTTATTGCTTGTTGCTCCATTTGCTTAATTTTTATATGATCTCGGCTGGTGTTTAGTACCCGCTGACCAGTGTAAACCGGTCGCAGGGCCTCATCAGGCTGGACAAATCTGCTTTTGCCTTGCTGCACTAAACCTTCTAAGTCCCAAACCGAAAACAGGGTCTTTTAGCGAGAAAATGCTCGTAGTCGGAGCTGGATTAAGCCGTAAAGTCCCTATAAGACCGCCTAACCCCGAAAGATCGTTCACCTTATTTTTTGCTTCTTTTTATCTCTTCACCGTGCTCGAGCGCTCCACATAGTCACGTGACCCCAACGACATGACCACATCACTTGACGTCACTGACACCCCAAAGTGACAGTGACGTCAACGTGAAACCGATCACAAAACTGACCATGTCACGTGACGTCACTATTGTGGCGTGAGCGACGTCACGCGAGGGTCAGTGACGTAGCGTGTCCCTGCGTCACACAACGTGATGTCCCATGACACAGCGGCCTGTCACCGTGATCTGACGCGAGCTAGGTGGACCTAACCTAACCTAACTTAACCTAACCAACCACGCTACCGTTGTACGCATCGTGCATATGGCGTAACAATACACAGTTTTAGTATAGCGTTTCTGGCTCTTACGTACGCAATACGCAATAGTATAGCGTGCGCTAAAAACTACCAACTCGGACCGGACTTAGTTGTGAGTTCCGTAAACGTTGCCGAGTGGACATCTCGCATGATCTCGATTTAATTTACCAGAGCCATGAAATTCAAAATTCCACGTGCTCATAGAGCCACCATGCTTCTCAAAGAAAAATTGAGTATGAAAAAGTTTCCAACATTTGTATTTCAAATTAAGCCTGGTGAGGCGCGCCTTTCCAACGGGGTACGGAGGCTACGAGACGAGTACGTAGCCAAATTCGATCACGGAGCCTCTGTCACTCGTATTGTGGAGACAGCACTCTGTTTCAATGCTGTCGCGGTAAGAAATTTATGTCCTACTGACGTGCACGGTGACGGCGATTTATTGGAGTGTCGTTTGTTTGTCGGCGATGAACTGCGCCAAGGGGCGTTGAGCAGATCGTAACGTACACGCACACTGCGAACGGTGAACATTTGCACTATACACTCCTTCAGTTGCACGGCGATCTGACTTGACTGCAGTAGGTCCCGGATAAGAAATGCCGAGATGAACACTACGTAATTTCACGTAACACTGAACTTCGCGAACAGCAGGTCGCCCATGCTGCGTGCAGTCGAGGCTAACCGCCATCTCGAAACCAGTGCTCTCGCGGGCCCCGGGAAATCTCGAGAGCGTCCCGCAAGCCCGCTAGCCAGCAGCGCAAAATCCCCAGCGTTAGCGTGCGCTACGCAATACGCTAGCTCTTCAATTGCGTTCTGCGCGTGCGCACTACCGACCCGCAATTTCTCTGTGTACGGCGTACGCAAAGCTTTAGCGTACGGTCCACTACAACTGTCTAATATGAACGCCGCTCTTCGCATGTATTGGACGAGCGACGAGTAAATAGACATGCACTTTGCGCAGCTCGAAGAAAAAGCTGTTTACTCTCTGTGCAGCCTTACTCGGTCACTATAGGATTAAGACATTCTTTTCTTGAATGAATGTAATGTAATGAATTCAAACTCGGCCGTCGGTCTCTTAGGTTCAATTTTTTGGCACTCCGTTGATCAATAGTTTACCAAGTTGAATTTTATCTGCAACGTCAGCTACTAAGTAAATGCCGTCAAAGCGCTTGTCTCGCTTCTCTTATTACCTTTCCGGGTCAAACTTGAAGGGATCCGGGAAATTTTGGGGATCGTGGTGCATCGCGTAGACGGGGATTCCGACGACGCAGCCCTTGAACAGCCGGATGCCTGTACCTTCCAGGACGTAGTCTTTGGTGGTTGTTCTGTCCACCCTGCAAAGAAACCATACACAAACGTACTCGAGGGAAATTTTGACATGTAGACCGCCTGACGCGCATGGTAGAAAAAGGAGGAGGCGTCTTAACGGTACAGCCTCGCATAAAATAGATGTGGCAAAAGTTCACTTGCATGCCTGTACACAAAAAAAAAAAAATGTTGAGTTGGGGGAAAAATAGAAAGTAATTTATTCTATGTTTTATAAGATGACTACCAAATGTTTGCTTTTTTATACCAACGATTATAAAATCAAAAATATGTACTATCGGCCACAATGAGAAGGAACAGTTAATCTTTCTTCTTTCCAGTTTCACGGCTCTCACAACCTTCGTTAAGCCTCATCCTGTCAAACAGTATCAAGTTTAAGATCTAAACTTTCAGTGATAGCCCTCGTCGGGACCATAACATGTTCCAAACTTTTGTAGGTAGATCAAAAACGCGAGGAAGTCTGTTCCTTTTTATATTTTTGCCTATACTACTTTTAATGATTTCGTTGGTTGTATAATGTAAACTAGTCAAGCAGCACATCCAACAAATTCTGCACTTTTCCTCCGCCAGGTGGAAACGTTCGCGCATGCTCACGAAAGTCGAACTTCAGTCGACCTTTTGTCGAACTTCGCGTTGGGACTTTAAAGTCGAACTAGGTCGACCTCAAACCTCGGCAGGTTCGCGACATCCCCGCTTACAGGGCTGCTAAGCGCTGCACGGAGCGCGTCTCTATAGCTCTAGCACCTTGTAGACCGACAGTGCCCCTGCCAGGAGACACGCGAAGCGTGAACAAACATTTTGCCGCCTTAGCTGGCCTTGTTCCGACAGGAATTCCCTGTTCTTCCACCGTGGCCCAACTCATATTGAATTTTTGTTTTAAATTTTTGTTGGAAGCGGTAGCGTGTGTTTTCGAATGCCTAACTGTAGAATTCTACAGCAGACTGTAGTTTCATGCGGTCCGTTTGCAGAAGACACAAAAGCAGCACGGATGCAGTTTCCCCACCAAAATATAAAACAAGCTTTAAAAAAAAACAAGAAAAAAAACACTTGTCGTTGGTCTACGAGGTCTAAAACGACCAGAAGTTTTCTGGCCATGATGTCACAAGTTGTAATCTTTGAACACTTATCATCAGTTGCTATTTCGATAATATGTGTAAAAAGAACATGGAAGTTTGAAGTTAACTTTTTCTTAAGTCAACATCGTGACAGCTGACAGCCTGACACTGCGCTGATTTCCGTCGGCGGAAGAAAACATAAAGCGTATAAAGACGTCTCGCGGTGAACGGTTGGCCAATCGCGGATTTCGCCTACAGCGATCCCTTTGGTAACGCAATTCGCTAGTAGTCACCGACGGTTTAAGAAACGCAGAGTGTGGTCCATTATGCTTACACTCTTAGCTTAGCTTAGGTTGGGATTATTCGTTTGACTTCACCAATGGTGACAGCCACGGCTATGTCTTTTTGGTATATCGTTCGGTTGTGTTTCAAATTGACATTCTGATTTCGCCAAGATTTGAACAATCCTAAGGTACTAACACACAGACCTATATTACATACCTTTTCCCGAACGGCTGATAATCTGTAAATTTATTAATTAACGCTGTGTGGACGGGCGAAAAAATCAGTTTCTGTCGCTTGGAGGCTACAGAGAATCTCACCGAATCCTCAATCCGGGGTACAAACTTACGAGTTTTTGTAACTTATTTACTTGTCAACATTGCTGAAAAAGGTACATCAAGAAAAAAATACTCCAAATAAACTTTTAAAGACAAAAAAAAAAAACAACAAGACTGATAGCCTGCATATTTGAAACCGGAGACGACGGACTCAGGAGAAAGAGGGATGAGGTGAAACGCGACCTCAAATCCGGTTTCAAAGATACTGCAACCGAAACCAGCTCGCCCTGCTAGCTTACTTTGTCTTCAGAAGAACGATAATGTGCGTCAGGCGCTTAAACACTATTAAAGATTACATAAAAAAAATTACCTCGGTGCTGGCGGATACGCTGCGCAGTGTTCCTGACACAACGCAGTGCAAATATTCGAGCTTGGAAACGGCGTCGAGGCTTGGTTCTGGACCCTGTACAAGGAGATGGATGACTTACATTATAAGACCTAAACACAAGTTATTCTTTTCTCTTAATAATGAGATATGCCTATATTATGCTCTTTCAGAATAAACCTTATTTGATTTTATATCTTGCGCGTCATACTTGGTTTATAGTCAGGATCTCATGCTGAAAACAAGTATATAGTGCATGAAAGATTATATTAATGTGAAAAGAAACATGAAATTTTCAAACTACCATTCTCTTCTTTCACAGTAAACCAATGAGTACTAACTTTTTGTTTTTTTTGCGAAATATTTCTTTTGGGTTGCATAATGCTGTATTGGAGTTGCCGAAATATCAGGATTTTGAAAATTTCGCTGCAGACGACCCTCAAAGTTGTTTTGCATAGGTTCGTTCTCGGTTTTCACCGCTGTTGTAACAGGAAGAAAACAACATTCTTATATTTAGTGTTTAATATCGGTGGCGAAGTAGTTGCAAATGCAGGCAGACAAGTTTGACGGCCAGCATTCTCGTGGCATTAGAAGGGACGGAAGACAGTATAACCACCAGAGGTGCCTAAATGTTCTTAGCGCAGCCAACGTTTTATCAGTGCCTGTCGCAGATGGTATATTGCGCGCGCTGCTAGCCGGGCAGGCGGCTCGTGCGCGCGCATGCAGGCTCAACAAGAGGTTCGATACAAGAGGGGCGTCGCGCGTCGAAGTCGGCGGGTAGCCCTTGAACGAGCGCAGAGCGGGGCCGCCTCCGGCTCGCAGCGCGGAGCCCCTTATGTACACGTGTGGGCTTCAGGAACAATCGGACCATAGTCCGTTGAATTCAAAGAAGATAGGGCGAGGGAAGGAAAGGCCGGGCGGGAGAAGCAGACGGAACACTGAAAAGGAGAGGAAGCCTCTTCCTCTCGTTAGCGTTTTGTCTGTTTCCTCCTCCCCCGCTGCTTCACTTCCCTTCGCCCTACATTCTTGAGTCGCAACGGACTACTGAAGGAGTTCAGTGCGTAGAACATTCGAACCTCGAATAAAGCCGCCAAGTTCTCGAATACACCGCAAGACGGCAATTTGCTGAAACCATGCAAAGGTGCGTCCGCTCCCAGGCATCGAACCTCGGCGCTTCGCGTGGAGCCAAGCACGATAACCATTTGGCGGGAACATTGACTGGTTATTATTTCAGGTATAGACAGCAGGCGAAGGTGACAGCATATAACTATATCGTACCGATTTGGAACTGGCTTTATTCGCAACTCCTATTGCGTATACATTTAATCCCCTTTAACACCAATAGACTGGTGAAACACATTTCGGCTGCCGAGCGCGTCAGTTTTTCGTTCCACGCCCGGGTAGGCGGTAGCTGCCTGCTCTCCTTCGCGTGTTTGCCGCTGGAGGGCGTCGCGTCGTCAGGTTTGCGGCTTCAACCGTGCGCCGACGAATGGTGAACCATCACCTCCGATAAAAAAGAACCTGCGCTTTAAAAAAAACAAAAAAAGCGTCATCCCTGTTGGGTTCACCGGAAGGCACTGCTGCCAGCTGGCGTCAGCGTCGCCGCTGCGGTGTGTCTGTTGGCGTGCAAAGAGCGCGACGCTGGCATGCGGTGGTGACGCCAGGACATGAACCGCGTAACTCCTCGTCCAGCTTCTGCTTTGATTGCCGCCGTTAGGTCAGGGATCCACTAAGATGACATCGTGCACGGGCCTTGGCGTCTAGTGGTACTACGCTAGGACGGCCGCTCTTGCATGTACCAAGGTCGATTTCCGGAGCAATTGCAGAGGCTGGGCGGCAGCGTGCTGAAGGCTACGATTTTCTGCTCGTTTGCCGTCAAATCATTCGCCGAACGAGTTCTTTTATATGTCATGTGTAAACGGTCGTAGGTCTTGTTTGAGAAATCGTGGAAAGTTTTACGAAACCTCAGCGCCAAGGCACAACTCGGTCATTGCGAGTCTCTGAGGCGTGATCTGTGCTTCCTGGCACGCCGCAAGTGTTGGCGTCTCTGTGCCTTCGTGCGCTTGGATACTTCGATACCGATCAAAAATCGATGCCGTGGAAAAGTATTGAAGGTGTGTCGCGCGTAGATGCCTTTGCAATATATATCGGCCACAGAGTTCTAAATCGTCCGGCTGTTCCGGTGAGTTGCTAATAATAAAAGAAAAAACAATCAGTTTGCTATTATGTGCTATTAACCATGGCTATGTTCCAAATCTACTAGAATGGGTCCCATGGCAGCACAAATAGAGCAACTTCTGGGAAGCAAGGTACGCTTTCGAGCGCAAAAGTATGAAATGGCTAGATCGACATTTTGTTTTGAAACTACGTCCCATATGGTGTCGTGTGCCCATCCCTCTCCCCATCCCCCTCTTCCGTTGCCACGGGATCCGCTCGTTTCTGGACCGCGAGTGCCGCAGTTATAAATGCAGATCGCCAGAGTAAAGTAAAACGCTGGTCCAGAGTCACATTCGTCTTCACGAACGTTGCACTCGCGAAACACATCCACGCACGACGTCGATTTTGCGATGCACAAAGCCGCAGCATTCGCCGTCCTGCCAGGAAGCTGTGATCACGCCGCGAAACCGGCGAGACTTGGCGTTCGACGAGTTACGCGTTTTCCTTGAGGTGCTGGCTTTTATTAAATCTCCACGTGTTCTCAAGCGGAACTCCGTGAATTGACGACTAGCGTTAAGAAAGAACGTTACACAGCGAATGACGACAGAGCGAGAGAAAACGTCTCTCAGGACGCTGCCGCCTTCATCGACGCTCCAAAAGGTCGATTTATGTATACGCGACATATGGCGTCCGGTGGCTGCAGCTGCGCTGCAGCGACCAAGTGGGGATGCGCTATTCAGGAAATTGTCAGAGATGGGTACGCTGAGCACGCGGCGATGCAAACCCTGGCGGCCTGCCGCTTTGTGATGAGCTCTCGTCAGAAAGATCGGTCTGCCGCTTGGTGCGGTTCGGGGATTTAACTAACGATTAGGTAACGCGCATGCTTTGTTTTCCAGAAAATGTTAGGGTGAACTCACATGTTTTGCGAAACAGTCGTCGACTTCTTTTCAGCCTGTCTTGAGATGTCGTGGACACAAAGCCAGCTGGTACACGGCGAAGGCGATCGTGGTCGACGTTGTTTCGAAACCGCCGTGAAGAACAGCACACACCGCGATAAGGCTCGTCTTGTGTCAGGGCTGAAAGTGGCCGATCGCGGCAGCGGTTAGCTCAAGCAGGCCATCGGCGAATCCTCAGAGCATGTTAGAAGCGTGAACAGAGACAACCCAGGCGGTGAATCAGCTCCGGCTCAGCTGGATTGCGGAACTGGAAACAGGGCGATCGACTTCGTCCAGCTGGAATCCAATGGACTGACCTGCTTCAGTTTCAGCCATACCAGCTGGAAAGGGGACTGACGTTCGCCTGGGAAAGCAGGCAGCATGGCGCTGGCGTCACCCGCAAATCGCATGTTTGTAAAGCAGCGTGTTACGTGTAGTCTGTATACAATGCAAACGAACATTTTGTGATGAACGAGGTCTCCGATTTCTGCTCGCTCCGCGGGTTAGCAGAGACTGTTCTCCATGTCTTGGACACTGTCGCTGCAGCTTCCGCGATACCCGACTCGTGGGCATCTACCATGAGCTGGAGAAAGTCCTGATGCCTCTGAAATGTTTACTGAAGCAATAGCGTTGGGAAATATACATAATGGAATATTAGAATGCATTTAAATAATTTTAAAAATGCTTTAGGAATTGAGTGATGGCACTGAAACCAGCGCCAGGTTTTAGGCTCCGTACATTGTTTTTGCGACAAACAGACAGCGATCATAGTATTATATAACGTGAACATGTAACGTACGGATATTAGCTTCTTTCGCTTTTTGATAATGCTTACGCATATATCCTTGAAGTAAAGAAGGATCTCCGTCGGAAAAAATTTCGGGCTGAGCACTTTGAATAGTGACGGAAACTGGTTTGCAAGGACAACTGAAATGTAAACGGAGAGCTCTGCGAAGTAACTCTGAAATCCAACCAGAGTCTGTTTTTGTGGGGCATACTTACTTACGACCAGCAGAAGTGGGTTAATTGTAGTCGTGAACGCCTTCCTGGCTTTCGTTACAAATTCATTGGTCTGATTGGTGTGCGAGTCAACCCTAGTTCCAAACGCGCACCTGCCGATGACGTCCAGTGTGTAGTGGCCGAAGAACCTAAAGAACAAAAAGGTATAAAACTTAAGGGGCCATGTAAAAATTTCCGTACTTTCAGTAAATACCGCTTAGAATTATTTTTAACATCCACAACTTACGGAACAAAGGTTAGTTTCTTTCTCTACGGGAAGGCAGTCGCAGAAAAAATTAAATAAGAATGAGCAGCGTTCACTCCTTAGCTCGGAACCAGAACAAACGGCCACGTGATCTGGAGCCGATTATATGCTTCCAATTTTTATTATAGCGACGCGCCTCGGGGCTGGTAAAGCACTGGACACACGCTGCAGTTGCACACATTGTCAAGGTTTGGCTATTCTCATCGTAGGGATGGGGCACGAGACATCTACCCGAAGGCATGTCGAGCCATTAGTTATCACGAGCCCAAATCGAACGTCGCGTAGTGCTTGTGTCCACTGTATAAGCCGGATCTAAAGTATCGTCCCCGTGGGGATCGCAAAGCTTGATGACAAAATCCTACAGATCGCGCTGTTGACAACGCCAACCATCTGATCCCCACAACTTCGCCATCAAGTGTTGCGAAGGAGACTTTACGTGTGAGGGGAAGGGGGGGAGGTTTGGATTGCTTATCACGAGTTAAGGTCTCGTTTTAACGGAGGTCAAGACGAGATGTACCCTGACGTCACGGGAACGTATGCAAATTTGCCGAGAGTCGTGTGTAGGAGGTGTGGTATACGTATACCGATTGTGCCGTAGCTGCTGCGTCGGAGACGTTTCGTGTGTGTCCCTTTTTTGTATGTAGTTTCCGGTTTTTTTAAATCTGTAACATAAACCAGCTCACCTGTCTGCTTACTCTATATTTTATTCCCCCTCTTTTTCTGCGTGAAAAAAGTGCCCGCCAAATGTCGTGATTACGCTCGGTGAAACGCGCGCAAATATGTTGAAAACGTGCTATGTAGGTCGGCCTTAACCCGCTCGACGGGTGCAAGGGAGACAAAGGCAGCCAGCTTTGCGTCTACCCCTTAATCACTCCAACCATAGCTCTGCGTTCTGAGTCTGACGTCACCCGGGTGCTCTCGTCTCCTCCTCTCCCTCAGTTTCCGCCCACATAAGACTTGCGCCACCCGCGATAGTAGTTCAGTTAGCGTCCATGCTCACTGTTTAATGTCCAGCTCTTCATTGTTTTCTGCCGCTTTATGCAAGTGTTCGCAAGTGAGTTTCGCACCAATCTTGAATAAGGCCATCCATCTGCAACAGTGAAAAAAGCAACAGCGTTAAGTTCCGAAGCGCTGTCTTTCCAACTCTTGTTTATGTTTCTTTGTAGCCGCCCCAGCGCACCAGCGGCAGTGGTGTGACCTTGAGAGCAGAAGGTAACGCAGGGAGTGCCCCGGGAAATGTTTTTTCTTACTTATGTTCGTGGTCTATCGCGTGGAAACTATGATGTGCCTGATCCGGCGCCTCTATGTCGTGCGTCAGAGTCAGGGAAACGCAAAGTATTGGAAGCTTTAAGTCTGTGGTCCGTTGAAGTAATAATTGAAGGCCTTTACTGTGACTGGTTCAGTCCCGGTCACGTGATAAAGCCACTCTTGGAACTCATCGCTCGTGCGGTCCGTGAGAGAGGGAAAGATTGAATTCTAAGAAAAGAACGAGGGTGGATTTGGAGATACTTTGGCCGAGTCTCTGGACGAGTAAAGGCCTGTCCAAACGGGACACTCCAGAAATCGTGAGGCGACAACGACTCCGGCAAAATCGTGGAAGTTGAAGCGTCCGGCAGCCCGGATGTCCTTTTGAACACTACCGAGCAAACATCACAATTTCTCCTCCTTGCTTCCTCCGATTTTCGGTGACGTCGGTAGTCGTCAGACTTGACGCCACACGCCACCTGCCAATGCTGTCCATCTGTTCTACAGGGCCCTCGTATCCTGACCGTGTTCCAAAATTTACTCCATCTTACTCCAGGGTAAGATGGAGCGGACCATTCGTCACATGCCGAATTGGTCATATGGGACAACTTAGTAACAGGACCGTTCGTCACGGCGGAACATTCGTCGTGGGATGATTCAGTCAATTGGTCCACCCGTTACACTGTGAGCACTGAGTTCGCCCCTATTTTTGTCAACCTCCCGAGGCAGTCAGCCCATTGGGCTGTACGACCGCTAGTTCGTCCCCCCAATTTGAGTGCAACCTCCGAAAGTTCAAATACTCGTAAGGTCAGCTTAGCTGATCGAGGTCAAGGAGTGTGAAGCAAACGTTATAGTTCCAGGTTGGTTTCCAAACATGTAATGGCTGGGATGAAATATGAACGTCTCTTTTGGGTCTTTTGGCTTCAATTCGGCAAAAAGAAGTGATAGCTTAGGCGAGACGTGAGCGATGCTACTTCACGGCGGGTTTTCGTATACATGCAGCTGAAGGAACGAGTCAACGCGCCACGGATATGCCGCAGGAGAGGTGAATCCAAGGCGAAAAATGGCCAACAAATCCGGTTGTCAGTCGAATCATCACCTTTTCAAGCAGCCACACGCACGCGGGGGACCCAACGAAACACAACCTGCTCAGGACCCGTCCTCGGATTAAAAGAAAAGCAATTTGCGCTTAAAACGACAACAACCACCACCACAACAACAACAACAAAACAGCAACAACGTTTTCACATTTAGTTTTAAAGCATTAGGTTTACTAACACTTTTTGTTCTGTCACAGTGGAGCCGCGAAAGTCTACAGCAAATTCTTTTAGAAGCCGCATCTGCCATCAGGGAAAACACCGCTCACAGATGACTGCCCCGTCGCCGCTGCGGCGGAGTCATAAGGAACGAAGGCAGCGCGCGACATCCAGCTACAGTGTATACCGTCCACCAGAGGGGACATCCGAGTTCCCGTGGAGTTCAAGGTATATGCCCCGGTGATCGATGGTGGCGTGGATTTTTCTTAATGCTTTTTGCATCTCATTGCAGGTGACAAACAAAGGAGAATCCTTTCTCCTGCATGATAGTGCTTCTCAGCAAGGATCCTTATCTTCGCAACCGAAAACTTGCACCACTTGGCTCAGTCTACCGTGTTTCTAGTAGACGGCGCTCTTGAGGTGACGCCACCCCTATTCTACTAGCTGTACACCTTGCACGCTGTACTTTGTGGAGTGGTAATGCCGATTTCGTACGGGCTGCTACCGAGCAAGTCAGATGTCAATTACTCGTATTTTGAAGACTCACCGGTAGCTTCGTTTCTCCTACTGCAGTTTGAGCAAATGGGCCAATGTAGTAAATAATTACTTTAATTAATTTTGTGCCGGAAACTTTTTTCCTCCATTCTTCTGGCATAGGCTTTTTGCTGCTCTTCTCAACGCCATGGGTCCCCACATCGTTGAAGTCGTGTACTCGTATTTCGAAATCGCAACTATGAACGTCCGTCCAAAATCTCATACTTAGTTCCAGGATTCGAAATGTTTTGTTTTTCTATCTGAACCAGTTGGTGTCCTGGAGGGTCAGCGCTTCCGGCGCTGCAGACTACATATAACACACAAGAGGACTTTGCATTGGTGGTGAGTGACCTAGACCTCTATGGATAGGATATGGGGGCTCTATTATGTCAAGCCCAATATAGCAATATTCTTCTTTTCATTTTTTCAGGTGAGAATCGTTCATTTCCTCCGACCGCTGAAATCTCAAAAGCCTTTCAAGATTTACTGGAGGCAATCTCAGTGGAGGCAGTTCCAGTGGCGAACTATTTTGAGGACACCAACGTCCGGCCGACCCCTACGGAACGGTCTGCGTTCCACACTCTTTTGCCGGAGGTGTGATCCGTCAGGGAGTCGACTTTAGAGGACCTGCCGAGAACGAACAACAGCGTCGAGGCGTGGCACAGAGGCTTCCAGTTAAGTTTTTAGTCGGGCAAGTAAGTGTTACGCATCAGCTATACGTCATACGTCACGAGGGGTTATTTCAGAATAATTCAACTCCGTCATGCTTGCATAATACTGATTACCACATTGACAAAAGAGAAGCAGAAGCGAAGGTGTGATATGCTGTTTGCATCGAAATATGGGGTTCTAAATTGTCTTTTTAGGGCTACGCATGCTCAAGATTTTGTGGCTGGGGGAAATTACATTGATGCCCGTGTGTACCAGATAGTCCAATTCTTTGCTAGCTTTATAACACTGGCGGCAAATGGGAAAACACCGCAAAGAATACAGCGAACAGGGAGACGAACAGGGCACACTTTGTTCTGATTTCAATGTGCCGTTCCTCCCTTACATGCTAAAGTTTAATCTTTTTAAATACTGTAAACGACGGAATTTTCGCGTGGACCTAATTTTCGCGAATTTCGCGAACCGCCTCCGATTCGCGAACAATAGGTCCCGCGAACAATTCGGGAAAAATTTCATCACCTTGAAAGCGGCATTGAGACACCGGGGAAACACGCGTCCAAAAAGCATAACAATATCATTATACGCGATATGTGAATATGATATGGAAAGTATCCTAAAGTAAATAACGCCATAAGTCGGAATTCAGCTCACCTCAAGAAGTTTATTTGGTACCTTCAGACAATTCCTGCCAGAGTATAGCCGATTCGGATCGTGTCTCTGCGGTTCTCGAGATCCGCATACACTTCAATCAGCCATGCTGCGTGAACGGGCTTCATAACACTTGCTCGCAAGTCGATCTTAACGTCAGCTGCACTCTGTCCTTTCTCCACCACCTCTTGTACACATCCGGCATACCACTGGGTAAAGCGGTTCATCATGGCAGTCTTGAACACATTGTTAATGTTTAGGTCGTTCGGTTGCAGGAGTCCGGTGCAGCTTGCCGGGACGAAGACGTACTCAATGTTGTTTGCAGCTAGTTTCTGCAGAAGACTCTTCGTACGATGTGCAGCGAAGATGTCAAAAATGCAAAGTGCATGTTGACTGGCACCACTCACACGACTCCTGCATGTCTCCACGTACGGAAGGAGAACAGTGTCGACAAATCGCAGCATTGTGGCTTCGTTGCTCCAGTGGTTGTCACTGTGCCACACGTCCCAGTCATTTGGAAACGTGACCTTGGCATGGCACCTGTCTGTTTTGCCTGCATATAACACTTGAGGAGGCAAGAGTTTGCCAGAAAGCGTCGTGGTCATCAAAACGGTGATTTCCCTTTTGTCGTCCAAGCCAACCACCCCAACTTGCTTGGAACCTCGGGCCTCCATCGTCCACTTGCTGGCTGGAACCAGCTTGACACCTGTTTGGTCCCAGTTGAGCACCAAGTCGTCGGGAATACTGAAGTGGTTTCTCTTCTCGTCGATAGTCTGCAGGAACTTCTTTTGGCACCCTCGAAATCGTTTGGAAAATTTCGCGCAGTCTTCGTGGCCTTACGCTTGACGAATCCTATCCTGTTCAGGAAAGATCTTGCCCAGGGTCTGTCGAGAACGAGAGTCCCACCAAACTCTGGCAAGAGTGTGGGCTTGGTCGCCCGCACAATGCCCAGTGCAGCAGCGATGCAAATCCTGGAGTTTATAACACCGCCCCTTCTCTGAGCTCCACAATGTACGCCCGTACGTCATCATCCAAGTTTCCAAGCACAGGCTTGACACCTCGAAGTTTACCAGGCAAGGTAGCCAGCTCTTTTGAATGACAGGACTTGTAGGCTTGGATATAGGAGGTCTTCATCCCCTGACGGTGCTCTCGTTGAGAAGCTTTTCTCTTCCATCGGAAAACTTCCTCACTGCAGCAATTGTCCCATTTTCCGCAGCATATTTTCCAATCTTACATCTAAGTTCGTCATTGTAAGCAGAGTAGGGCCCTCGTTTCCGCTTTCGGGAGTCCACGGCGGTAGAAGCGGCAATAACACTTTGATTGGCCGACGTAAAAGAACGCTTATCACGTGTGGTCTTGCATACCTGTGGGTCAGGCAGTCCCGGCATATGATGATCTTCTGCATTCTCGACCACTGGCTTGAAGTAACGTAGTAAGGACATCGAGGGACAGCAGACTGACGGGCACAAGAAAACGTACCGCACTGACACAGAGCGTGCTGGCGTCGACGACCCCGGAACGCAGCCAAGTTTGATTGGCCCCTAAACCCACTTTGAGTCGGTTTATGTACAATCGTTGGACCCCATCGCCCTTTGTCGCTGGGCTTCCATGCAGAGTGTGTGACCTCGAAAAGTGAACCCAAGAAAGGTTAAGGGGTGTGTGACCCAGTTAGTTTGGACCCTTAACTTATTTACATACACTGGTTTGACCCCATTGCCCTTGGCGGTTGTCCTTTCATGCAGAGTGTGTGACCTCGAAAAGTGAACTCGAGAAAGGTTCACATCAAAGAAAACCGATGTGAACACTAACCCAGCCTTTGTCGGCGTCTCGAAGCTGCGGGTAACGGCAGTGACTTCCGGACCATTAGTCACACAACCTACCGCCGTCTTCCCTTTCCTAGATTTTGACTGATTGACTGAAGCCGCAGAATCCTAGAAAGATGGAAAGACAACCGGGCCGGAAGGGGGGGGGGGGGGGTCCGGTGGCAATCTGGATTCGCGAAAATTAGAACCCGCGAATAATTTTAATTTTTCAACTTTGGCCCGATTCGCGGAAATTTGAGCCCGCGAAAATTCCGTCGTTTACAGTATTTAAGTTTGTTCCGACTTTTTCTTTCTTTTTTTCTCGTCAGAGGAACCTGGGCTGTACATCGTCAAACCTCTGGTTTTTATTGTACTGCGTGAAGAGGGAGCAGTCTCTGACCGAGGTGAATATTGCCTAGGCGCTAGGCGAAACAATGTTGACAAGAGTATAATAAAAACAAATACGCGCGACTGCAACAAGCGCATCAGATTCATCGTCGAAAACTACAGCAGCACCCGCCGGATAGACTGTTTGAGGGCGCTGCGGCCTGCAGGGTCCTTATCTTTTGATTTTATTTAATAAAATTGTTCCATCGAGGCTTCTTTGCAACATCCGATACGTTTCATGCTTTTATGCACGGCGCACGGAACAAACAATTTCGCTTTCTCTCCTTGAATGCATGCATTTATACGTACGTTGGTCTTTGAGTCAGAATGCACGTATCGCCCGACGTACAACATTCAACGAAAACAATAGATTCATATTATTATTAGTGCACTTCAGCGAACCTAGTTGGTTGCTTAAAATGACAGTTTAAATCCTCCAGGAACACTTGCTTCGAGCAATCGTCCGGTGAACGAATCATCCTGTGACGAATGTTCCGCTGTGACGGATGGTCTTTTACCAGTTGTCCCATGGCCAATCGGCATGTGACAAACCCTCCTTATCCCAAATTTTCTGACCTCCGGAGAATACGCTCATGACCTGAATAATTAAAAGAAAAAATAATTCCCGTTACCCAGAAAAGCACGAAACGAAATAAGGGGCCTGTTTTCTGAAGGAAGAAGTAGACCCGCGTACAGTTCAGTGTTCAGGTTTACTGGAAATAAAATTGTAGTCAAAATTTTTTCTTGTATCGGAAACTTAGGTTTCTTCTGGGAAGAAATCGGCTTCAATATACCTAGTTGCTAAATTACCCGTATCATCAAGGAGAACGCAGGGATTGGTGTTCCACGCGCCGCATGTGCTGGCCTTAGCAGGAGTAACTTTTCTAAAGCAAATGCCTAAAACAAATTGCATCTTGCAGGGGCGGTCGTCAACGCTTTATTTTGGTTATCTACTTAGAATGCTTTATACGGGGAAGGCATGCGCGTGTAGCGCGTGGAACACCAATCCCTGCATTCTCCTTGATGCTTGGATAATTTAGCAATAGGTCTATTCAGAGTTTTCTCGTTTTCTCTGAATTTGATTGAAATTTTCGGGGTTTATCGGTATTCACCGTAAGCACGGAACCTATATAATGCATGAGCGGTGACCGTTGCTTTACAGAGCGTTTGGGTATCGTACAGGTCAAACTAAACACGGTGAAAAATATCGGGGACAGGACTGATAACGTGAATGCAACATGGTCACAATCGAAGTGGCGAACCGGAACCGAACAGTTTAACTTGGTGAACCGGAGAAATTTAGTTTTAGAGCCGCTTTGTAACGTGTTTGAACAGTGATGAGCTGATCAACAACGTCTAACTACGGTAACTGACAGCTTCAGGAACTCAAGGCGTGCCTAGCCCCGCGCGCATCTCATTATCGGTCAGCAGCCAATCAGATTGAGGAATTCGACGATAAGAACGCCGAGCAACCAATCACACTGCAAGGAACATAATTAGCCCACGGCCTGCGTTCCTTGAGCTGTCGGTTGCTATGCGGAGAGCAAGTCGTATCCCAAGGCGTAGCCGAGCCCCGCGCGCATCTCATTATCGGTCAACAGCCAATCAGATTGCGGCATTCGCCAATAAGAACGCCGAACAACCAATCACACTGCAAGGAACATAATGAGCCCACGGCCTGCGTTCCTTGAACTGTCGGTTGCTATGCGGAGAGCAAGTCGTCTGCTTCTTGCGCAGGGGTTGCGGTGACGTCAGAACGACGACGAGCTCTGATTGGCTCTGATTGAAACAAATAGTGGGTAGACCTCAAGGCATCTAGCATTGAAGTCTACCCACTATCCTTTCAATCAAAGTCAATCAGAGCTCCGGCGTCGCTGTGACGTTAGAGAAACTCATGCGAAAAATGCAGACGTCTTGCTCTCCCATAGAGTGTCCCGCACCTCTTTCTTTTTGATCGAATGTTGCTTACCTTGCGCAACTTCCCGGTGGAAAATGCGGGGCTAACAGCTGGCCGAATCCTCCTCCAGCGTTCCACGGTGGCGATGCTCATCATGTTGTTCAGAATATCATCGTTAAAAGTAAGGAGCTGTTAAAAATATGCATCGAAAAATTTCATTAAAAAATGATCGCCGCGGTTTTAGATATTTTCTCAAATGCAGTGGAAGTGCGATAGTACTAACACGCAGTTCCTACCCGCAATGGAGGGTAGTGTTATAGACTGTTAGATCACCGCTTACCGCACCTTTCCCTTCTACTCCGCGCGGCGCAAAGTCATTGGTCGCTTGCGCCCTATAAAGCATCGCCGCCTCTAGAAAACACTAATGTAGATTGAGACGAACGATTGTTTTTTAAAACCTTATTTTTTAACGCATTTTTGAAGGTCTTGATAGTTAGTTTTTTTTCTCGGTCAACACTGCAATTAAGAGTGAAGAAAAAGTTAAAACGTTAAATTATCCCACACTAAAAAGTCGACTAAATACTCCGTTTCTCTTGAGGTCCGACAGCATTGATGCACGAAGATCGCGTTGGTGCGGGTCAAGATTGCAGAAATAATAAACACGTAGGACAAATTTGACACCACCACATTTTTCAACTAGCAACAAACATACCGTAAAATACCAGGCAAGCACCCACTAAAGATTTAAAGATAACGCGAAAATATGGAAGATGGGAGCTTGTCCGGTCATCGATTTTACATATCAATGTACTGTGCATACTTTCTCAGATCTTACCCATTTGAGAATGGGCG
>JAZHYW010039096.1:0-19453 GCA_037355805.1 Ixodes ricinus | reverse complement strand
TATAGATATGGTCTTGGCATCAAATATCAAAACACATTTTTTTTGGTTTTGTTTTGGCTGTGAGTTTTTTGGAGCTGCAAGCGAGATACCGTACCAAACATCGCCTTTGCGCGCTGCCATCTTTGTCTTCTAGGTCGGTGATTCCCCCCCCCCCCGGACGGGGCGTGTACTCCACCTTGTTTTTTCCGAAGGCACCCCCTTAACTCGCAACGACTCCTCTATTCTCAATGCCCCCCTAACCCCCCTCCCCCTAAAGATTGAGACACCCCCTAATTTCAATTCTTGGGGAAACCCCTGTTCTAGGTCGTGGAAAGTCTTCTGAGCATGCGCTGGAGATCTGTTCTGTGGTATACCAGGAGCTGCGCATGCATCCACAGCTCAGTGATTCAGCATTTTCCCCCGGTTGATAAGTGCTGGAAATGTCTATAAGCCGTCAGCGTTAGTATTTCTGCGCTTTTGTCCCCTTATGGCTTAGGGGCCCCTAACGTTGGTGCCCCCTATTCTAAAACTTCCTATTGACGCCATATAATTGCAACCAGGTCACGTGGCCGCTGATTTTGTCTACGAATTGAGGGTGTATGCGGCACGTTTTTCACTATTTTTTATTCTGAAACCGGCCAGGCGTAGAACCAAAATGAAGACGTGTTTCGTAGGCTAGAAACGTCAATGATTAAATCGGTGCGATTGTTATTGAAATTACAAAAATTGTTCTACCACTCCTCTAACATCGTTTTTATTCGTGTTAGCTTCTTCATTTGCATGCACTGCAAAAAAAAAAACTTGCTCGTTTTTTTTTAAAGTTTGTTTACCTATTGTTAGATTTACGCCCGTCACTTGAAAAATGTAATTAATTACAATTATAAATTACCGAGCCTCAAATATAATGGATTACCGTTACAAATTATTTTCGCAGAAAAGTAACAGATTATTTTACTCATTACGTTACGAATTACTTTCACGTTACTTTTCCCGTACACTTATCAAGTAAACAATAAAAACAATTCTGATGTTTTCAAAACTTTTCTGCAGCGCTACTTTCCATTTCTCCTACGCCCACGTGTGGTAGTCCTTGCAAATATGAAATATTGAGAAAGAATATAGGAGCACACCATTCACCTGTAAGCTAGCAAGGCAGCGAAACCTGCAACCTCACCTGCCATCCCGCTAGCTGATGGTGACCGGAAATGATTCCTGGAATTGTGCGTACAGAGCTAGCGGTGCGTATGCTCAGTAGCAGCATCTACCTCCGCTAAGAGATCAAGAAGACAACGCCGCGTCGGCGTTGTCTCCTGGGGAATTTTAGAGCGCAGCTCTTCGGCGCCAGTTTCCGGCTTGAGCGGCGTCGCCGTCGGCGTCAGCGTAACCGCGCGGTGCATTATGAGACGTTTCCCTGATGACGTCGACACGTGACATCACGTGTGATGGCACGAGTGTCACTCGTGAAGTCACCGCAAGCGTTGCAATATGGGTATATTTTCCCGCTGAAGTTTAGCGGAGAAACGTTTCCGTTAAATTGAGCGGGAGATTTAGCGACTATTTTCCGCTAAATGGGAGGCGAGCAGGAGCGGAGGAGGGGAGGGTACGGATGAGGAGAATGACGTCACTTTCGTTGTGTGTGCTCGCGCACACCGGCGGCTGCTGGCTTTTGGAAAGATCGCGTGCCACATATTATTAGCGGCGTAGACGTTTTGGTGGCGCCTTCCTATGGTTACCTTTCGTGATGTCGCTACCTGGCGAACAACAAGTCCGATGGTGTTTGTAATTACCATGGCAGAAGCTTGAAATCGATCGTGCTCTGATACCAACACTGCCAAACACCGTTCGTAAACTTAAGCTCTTACATGCCTCTTATTTCAACGATGGGAAAACCTTTGCTGACGTCATTATCAGTATTCCATGCCAATCGCGGAAGGCCGACTACAGCGACGCTTTCGATCGCGCACGTCGCCAATAGACACTGAAATGTATGGTTCAGCATTCCTTCAACAGAGTTCCGCTCGGGAAATATTTTTCTTTTGGTCTTTACATTTTGGCTTTGTTACAACGGTTGTTCCCATTTATTTCGCACTTGTTGGAGTCTCGTCGTCGCATCCACACATTAGCGCGTTTTGCTACTACGTTGCAAAGACTTATGTCCAGGGCTGGCGAAATGACTGATTTTGGAATTAATTTACATTACCAATAACTTCTCCTGAAACGGCTAAATGTAATTAAATTATTCGCAAATTAACACGGCGGGATAACTAATTAATTGCAATAATATCACTTAAGAAAAGTAAAGTCATTACTTTCAAATTACTTTGTTTTATTTCGCTATAGAGAAAGAAGCAATAGTTCCTTTCTACCAATATTTTATTCACAGTATTTAGAGTGAACTACGGTCAACTAGATTTCTACTGTTTCAGATGTGGCACCCCAATCCTTCTTTTGCTCTCAAGTTCTAAAGATCTTTCTAGCATCACAATCCTTCCGCTTAACTAATCATCTCTTGAACGGTACATCCTGACGAGTGTAAGATAATGCGGAGTCTGTTCACAGAAAAGCAGCCGTAGTATCCGGTAGTACAACCTGCTCTAGGGCCAGTGCCCGGCTCCGCTAACGCCTCTTCGATTCTATGGCACCATTACACAGTCAGAGAAACATTCTAGCTTCATTGTGTCAAACTTTGCATCCGAAATTGCTGGCTAGTTCGTCACCTGTGCTCACAAAGACGACGGCAGAATGTTTCCTTTACATGACGTCCTTTGGCAAAACCCTGGCGCCGTCAAAACGTGTGGGCTTAGGATAAACAACCATCTGCAGAACGCTGCTTTAATATCTTGCCTGTACAAGACCGAAGACTCTTGCCACAACTTGTTTCAATCTTTATTAGCGTCGTACCGGCGTGAGGTCGTGTACCATTGCTGCGTGGTGCACGTTAAAGACCCCTGGCTAACGGTTGTACCGCGCTGGCTAGCTAAATTGCTCATCTACAGCTGAGACACCAAACGCCCCCTGAGGCAGACTAACTTCCGGCTGTATAAACACACACAACAATTTTTTGCTTGCCACAACAGGCAGACACAACAAAGTTTGACCACGAGCCACCTTACCATATTGGTTTCACCAGCAAAAAAAATGCAGCGCTTTGAGTCTTGTATTCACTTCCGGTTATTATTTTTTTTTCTTTTTACGTACAATATTAATGCGTGTCCGAGTGCACGCGTTCGAGCTATTGGACACCTCCACTCAAAGGGTACGTGGTCTTTAGGACGTTTTCCCTCCATGAGGGAATTAATGCATGTATTTTTGTCTTCTTTAGTATTTTGCCCGAAACTGTATTTTTTTATGAAAAAAAAAACAACAAAGTTGCTTTTCAGTTTGGCAAGCGCGCAAAAAATGCCTGACGCTGAAGAAGTAATTATTAAATTTAATTAAAATTACCGCCCTACACTATTTCAGTACAAAATTACTTAAACGAAGCATTAATAAATTTCATTACTACTTACTGCCGAAAGTAAATAAGTTACTGTACTTACATTACAGTAATTACATTACTGCCACCTGTGTAAGTTACGTCGAGATAAACCTCAAATTACCCGGGCGTGGATCTCCGCTTTTTACGTGGTGCGGCAACCAACTCGCAGAGAAGCATGGCACGTATTATACAACCGGTGGTCACAGTAACTTGTAGCTTCATTTATTTCAGACGCCGAGCCCCGTCTTAGACGAATCACCGTATTAAGGTACTCTAGGTGGACACTACCGACAAGTATGCATCGTCGACTGAAAAAAAATATACACTCTACAGAAACGAAAGCTCTTCCGCGCAATACGCGAAAAAGCAGCGGCGACACACTGGGAAATTGTCTATGGAACCGGGCACCTATGATCGACAAGAATGTGCAGTGGTTGAGTTTCGTTTGTTTCAGATGCACGAGCTACCATAGGTTATTGAGCTCACTCAGGCTGGGGCCGCAGTCACAATGCATCGTACAAAAAGACACGGTGTTCAGCTGCAGACATCGGGACAACATTATCTGCGGGACACGCGACGGGAATCTTCGAAGCAGCTTTTGCATCGTACAGAGCGTGACACTGTTAGCGCGAACAAGCGATCGCCGGTTCTTCCAGTTTTTCTTTTTGAAAACAAGGGATGTCATCCAAGTTATTATTGCTACGGACAGAGCTCATTTAGTTCTATAATGTAAGTGATAAAATTTCGTGCTCGCTAATACTAGTTAAAAGAAAAATGCGAAAATGCGCCGATGTCGTGTTCGCGCTAACAGTGTCGCGATGTGTACATATGTATACTTCGAATATGCCTGAAGACAGTTTTATATATGACCAATGCGATGGGGACGTCCAATAAGAAAAAAAACACTCTTCAGACTGTGTATGCAGATTGACTTTTGCATGATGTATTAAAAGTGCGACCGCGGTTGTAGAAAGAAAAATGAACCACGACCTCACTTACCCACCTGGTTTCCGGTCTTCCTTGGATTCGTTGACAGGGAATGTAGAGAGTAGCGCGCCGTGAACAATAACCTAAAGCGGTCGGACGGTCCAGGTATCGCCTTGAGGACATTCCCGCGGTGGCGTCGATTACTCCAGCATTCCAGGACCTTGGCCAAGAGTGCGATTGAACAGACAACCAGCAAAGCCTTTGACATCAACGCCCACAGAATGTAGGGCTGCTCCACGGGCTGGCTGAAAGAAAGCATAGCCTTGCTTCGGTGCCGCAAAAAAAGGTCGACTTTGAACAACCGAATCTTTCTGAAAGCAGTCTTCGTCTAGGTGGGAGGTGAAGTTTTGAAAAAAAAAAAAAGAAAAAACGGGACATAACAAAAACGACATGTATGCGTACTTCTAAATCTTTTTTTTTTGTTCTTTAGGACGTGCAGTGTTTGACTTACGGCATAAGAGGACAAAAACGCTAGTGTGAATCGGAAAAAAAAAGGGCAAAGAATGAACAAACAAACTTGACGTCCAAGAGAAGGAAGAAAACGTTGTTATCGTTTCGATATTACATATATCAATACGAAGAATGGCTTGGGCATACGTCGACAGGAGTGGTTTCAAGTAATAACAATAATAAAAAGAAACTACGTGCAAAGTCTACTCGAAGGTTTGCCCAATTGGAGTCGCTCGATTCGTTTGAGTTCCCCAAAGCGTTGCAAAGACAAACAGTCGAAGGTCGTATACTCTTCAGTTTTACTTGGACACTGCAAACATATAAAACTGTTTTGTCGGTGACTTTCGCCGAACGGCCACGGTATTCTAACGCAGTGTTTACGAAGCAAAGTTTTTTTTTTTTTTTTTACATCGGGTTTTGAGGTTTGACGACGGAAAACGCGAGGCTGCTGCCGAGGACAAAATATGCCCAGAGTTTCCTCCCAAGAAGCAGGTTTACCAGGATCACTTGCGCGCCCGCAACGGCCGCTACAAGGAAGCGAACAGGACCCAAGAAATGCCATAACTCAATCAGTCAAACACTGCTACGAGTCGAAACGGTGAACAATACGACTCTACTAGGCAATAAACCCTTTCGAAAATGCGCGCCACCTAGTAGCGCGCATCTAGTAGTCAATGATCGGTGTCCGCCCACGGCCTTCGATATTTTTGACGCGCCAATTTATTCTCCGGTTCTTCCAAACACACGGCTGCCAAGCGAAAGGAGCGTACAGCGCAGACTCTCCGAAGGGTGGGGCGAGTTCGGGGCCACACATTGTGTGAGTGGGAGAAACTCCAACATGGCCAGCTCAGCCGCATCAGCAACAGCTAGCCACGACACTCACTCGGGTATGCAACTGTGTGCCGAGGACGAAGGCAAGACTTGATCACTAGTAGCACAAGACAAGTGACAGCAAGAGGGATGTTTCTTTTTTGTTTTTGTTTTGTCTTCTAACTTTTACTAGGGCACGGATGTTCGAGCTCGACTGTTACAAAGGAAACAGTCACAGGGTCATCATCATCATCATCATTACCTGCATATCCCCCGATTACTCGCGGATCATGCGCGGATATATCCGCAGTGAACTAGCGGATGCGGATAAAAATGAATCAGATTTGGCAGATGGCGGATAGGAGGCGGATGCCAGGGCTGCGGATGCGGATCGGATGCGGATATTCACGGGTCTCGACTCTGATCTACAATTTTCGCCGAGGCGGCCCATAATCTCAGCGATACTTATGAAGTGTATCATCGAATGTATCGCGGGAGCAAACTACTCCCTTATGGTGAATTCCACTCGTAGATCCGGAGCGCTTTCCAAAATCCGCGAGGGAGGCAAACTTTTGCTCCGTGGGACCTGCTCCGAATCGACGAGCGGAGGATGAACTCGCATTTCTGGAGTGACCCACGTACCCGCCCCGATACGGTCGGCCGTTCAAAATGGGCGCTGCTCGAACTTGACAAGCCGACCAACGCCTCAGCCGACTGATCTTTTCGACGACCAGTCACAACTGTCACTGTTTAGCTGCAGAAATAACACGCGACACAGGCCAGGCGAAAATATCCGTACCATGGAGCCCGTGTAACGAATAAGGAGGAAGACGTCCGCCTTCGCCACCGCGATATATCTTTCGGCCGCCTCGAAGCAGCGGGGTACGCACAGCGATCGCCATTGGTGGAGTTCAGATTGCTGGTAAGACTTTCATAAACACGAAGAAGTTCTTGTTTTTTTCTTCAAATAAGCACACATTTTTGAAACGACAGCAACAAACAAACGCTTTATGCAGCGTGCACAGTGGAGGGATCTCGTATCGGTAAATATTTATTTATTTTATCGACAATGTTTGTTTAGGCAGAGCTAAACATTATGGCATTTAGTTTTATTAAATTGTGACTGCTGCAACACAAAGTCTACCAATAGAAAAATATGGGATGCACAGCTTTGGACGTATCTCTTGCTTTAGCCAAACCACAACTTAACGACAATAAACCCTGGAGAGGGGAACAAGGTGGACAACATCATACCCCAACTTGTTTCTTTCTACCTGAAGTTGATGTTTTGAGTCTTTAGTTTTAAAGAAATATTTAATACTAAAATATTCTGCTCTATACATCTTGTTGTCCTGTCTAAATGGGAAAAAACGTATACGTATTGCTAAGCCGCACTATTTTCCTCTTCTTGCTGTACATCGCCTAAGATAATAAAAATCAGCTACTTCAAAGATACTGGCAGAGTTTAGCAACAGGCGGCAGTAACTTCGAAGCAGTTTTCCCTTTCTGTCACTTCCTTTTCAACGAAATAGAAAATGACATCAGCTGTTTCCAATGAAACAAAACAAATATAAGAAATTGACCGCATCTCCACGTGGTGAATGATGTTGATTGGGGCGAAGCTCTGGTGGTGCTTGTCTGCGTAGACGCTGAGCCGCAGCATGCGGAGCCTTTCGTTCGTTTCCATCCATGTCAGAAAGAGAATGTGTGGTATGGAACGTGGTTATATACGCATTTGAGCATTTGACCGCAGCGCCTTCTCGTCTATAAACGTTGAGCCAATGCATGCAAAGTTTAACGCGATTATATACGCATTTGATCGCAGCGCCCTCTCCTATATAGACGTTGAGCGGCTACATGCAACGTTTCATCCATGAAAGAAACCCCAGCTCTTGAGTTACTACCACACTCCCCTACTCGTCACGCAGTCGTGGCTGAGTGGTTAAGGCGATGGACTAGAAATCCATTGGGGTCTCCTCGCACAGGTTCGAATCCTGTCGACTGCGCAAACATATTTTTTCATAATTTGTTTTCATATTTCTTTTTTCATCTTTTTTTTCCCTACAGGAGCACGTGAGTAGGGCTCACGTGCTCGTGAACACGTGAGCATGTGAGCTCACGAGCACGAGCACGAGCACTGGACGCCAGACGGACACTGGACGGACGGACGGACATAGCTAGCCCCTAAAGGGGTATTCACACGAGGGAGAAATCTCGGGATTTCTCCACGGCACGCGCATCCCACGACGAAAACGTCTTACTTTGCGATGTGCAAAAGCCTCGCGTTTTCGTCTCGTGATGTGCGCGTGTCGGGAGAATCCCCGAGATTTCTACCTCGTGTCAATAACCCTTAAGGAGCTTCGCCCCTAAAAGAAGAAGCCACGTGCTTTGGCCCAAAAGGTTTCTATTTACACTCTTCTTCTGCGGCACTACAAAACAATGTTAACACGCGGGCACGTGTGCTCTTCACGTCGCCTTGTCTGGCCTGTTGTTCATCTGCGAATAGCCAGGATGTTTTCTTCCAAGGAGGCTATCGGATTTCCTTAATGCCGAGAATCTATTGCCGGACAGTTTTCATGTGAACAACATTCGTTCCTCATTTTATTCTTCTGCGGTTTAGTGCGACTGCCTTTGTGTGTGGGTCGATACATTTTCTTTCTATGAAGTTGGCATGTCGGCAACCCTTGTGATTTGTGTTGCCCATTCGTACATCGAGCTGTATAAAAAATGGCGGCTCCTCGGGAGCCGTCTCGGTTAGATTGGGGATTGTTTGGATTAAACAGGCGGTGCAAAGATTTTTGAATTTTGCACAAATAATTGTTTATAACGTTTATAACAAATGAATCACGCAATAGCTTGTTTCCTTTTCCCTACGCAATGGTAGTCTCAGAAAAAATAAATAAAAGAAAAACGGGCAGGGTTCACCTACTCAACTCAAACCCAGAACAAGCAGCCACAAGATCTGAAGCCGATTATATGCCGCTAATGTTCATCAAGCCACGTACTGGGTTTGGCAAAGAACTCGGACACTCTCTGAGTTCTAGACATTGTTAGGCTTCGGCCATCATTGACATTGCAGCGATTTGACACGAGCCACTACCCGAATGTTTGTCGAGCTAGTGATTATCACAAGCCCAAATCTAGTGCTCACGCAATGCTTGGGTCAGATCTATGAGCAGCATTTAAATATTGTCACGCGCGGGACTAGGCCAACATTGCGACCTTCGAGCTACGTCATCAAGTTTTGCGAAAAAGAGGTTGAAATAAAACGCTTCCTTTTATTCGTGAAATATACCCTTTCCGAAATTAGGTCTGGCCACCTGAATAACTCTCATCACCTAAGTGTATATAAACTCTACATGCTATACTTCGTTTCAGCTTGGGTCCAGACGCAGCCGATGCTACAAGCGCGAGCTCCTGGCCAGCGTCCCTGCCAAGCACGCGCACTCGTGCAGTACAGGCACTGTTCAGGGCCAACGTTCGTGCGTTTGTAGCATCGGCTGCGTCTGGACCCAAGCTGAAACGAAGTATAATAACTGCCTTTTGACGGATGATGACTTAAGAGTTTGAGGACAGGCAACGATGCGGAGCCTAAACATTCCGGACATTTGTCTGCTCTGTTGTTGTTTGATGTCAGCGTGACGAGATTTATAAGCTTCTGTCCGCTGTGCATTTGAGGGTGTCATGTGAAGCCTTCAGTACGTTTCCGGGCTTCGGCACGTCCCAGAGCGTCAAGAAGCCGTAAAATATGGCGGAATGTTTTCGCAAGAGATATACTCACGTAAGCTACCTTCGTACATATTGCTAGTTTCTCGACACTATTGAAACTGAAATGAATGTAGAAAAAAGAACTACACAGCGAAAAACAACCATCAATTTCGTACGTTACCGTTGATACCATAGATTTAAACCACCATTACCATACAAAAATTTAGACTGATATTTGAGCCACTAGATGGTACTGTGTTTCTGAGAGGGTTAGGGTGCCTACATGTCTGTCTGTCTCAGGGTGAAGACATCCATTGTTGCCCTGAATGTGCCAGCGAGTGACGCCCTCGCGCACTTGGTGTGTGACTTGGGCGGTAAAATGGCGCCTATGCATTAGCCAATGCTACGCGCTCGAGCTGAGTGACACCGGATTGCCCGCACTTCAAAATGCATTAAAAAAAAATTGGGCGGAAAAATGGCTGAGACGTCACCACTCAAGCAAAAGCGCGATGTGTATAATACTATGAAGGCACCATAGAGGCGGTCCCTTACTCCTCGACAAAGAAGTTTCTTGGTCAGTGGCGTCGCGTGCGAATACACTTGGGACCCAGCAGTGCCAGAAAGCTCTTGTAAAGTGAGCAAACTGAAAATCGTTGCACCGCGTCTTTAAAGGGTATTCACACGAGGGATTCTTTTCGGGGAGGGATGTGCGTGAAGTCAGTGATCGGCGGAACCAGCGGGACTCCCTCCCCGACTCAAGCATTCATACGAACGTCGGGTAGCCAAGAGAGATATCAATGTTATTAGACGCATTTAACGGTCGCACTATCGAAAACAAGGCTAGGTACGCGCTGAGGAAAGTATAGAAAAATGAAAGCGCACATCAAGCGGTGATACGCGATTATGACAACAGCGCTGTTAGACGCAGAAGACGGCAAACTACCTTCTGCCATAAAAAAGAAGAAAAAACATAACACTTTTTGAATGGGTGCATGCAACAGAAAGGTCGTAGAATCAAAAACCAGTTGTATAAGAAGCGGCTTGAGGACGGCACTGATGAATATAGAACAGTCCTTTGGGTGCCCCGAACGGTATGCGGAACAGCGCAAGCCGCAAAACGTTAGGTGATCCTGATGCCACCGCCGGTATATCTCGGAGCAAACCTTAATTTGCCAGACACGCGAAGAAAGTACCGCTAATAGATTTATTCGAAAACTCGAAGCGCCTCATCGCAGCGTAATGCCACGATGTGAGATTGAGTGGGAAACAAACCCATCGTTCCGCTTCGCCCACGGGTTTCCAGAGTGCAATGCGCGCGTTGACGGATTTATGGATGTATTAAAATTTGGAGTTTGGGCTCAAGTCTCTTGATACTTCTTTTCCAAGTAACGACAATCAATACAAATGACAAAGCACATTCCACTGGAACACGATGGAGGCAGTCAGTTCATACCTCTGCTGTGCGTCGCCATTCGCTTCCTAAAACCTAGCACCGTCAGCGCAGTCGGCGCTTCAAAGAATGTTGCTACATTACAAGTAGCGTCATTCTTTGAAGCGCCAACTGCGTGCGTGCTTTAGTTTGGGCTAGTTGGTCCATTACTGAACAAAAGGGTTAAAAAGCGGGAACAAACAGTGATAATGAAGAAACACTGATGATATTGACAAGGCAGAAAAAAAGCACCGTGTTCCAAGAAACACGCGGTGCAATATACTGCGTGTGTCACCAACGTGGTGTACGAGATTCCGTTTAGTTGTGGCGAAGTCTATACTGGGGCAGACTGGGTGCTGCTTCAATAGATAGAGCACGAAAGCATAATCTGTGTGCGCAACATGGCGGGTGGCCATGTTGCTGAATATTGCAGGCGATGTGGGTGTAAACCTGACCTGATTTCTACGACGTTATTAAGAAAGGCAAAAGACAAAACGGAAAAAAAGATTATAGAGGCATTCTAGATAAAATAACAAAGAAGAAATAAAGCAATTGCGTCAGCCGCTCCGTCTGTGTATCTGCTTCAGAGTGAAATGTGTTTCTGGATAGTTGTCTTTTTTGTGGCGATTGAGTGATATGGTTTCGGCAATGTGTGTATATACACGGACTCAACTCTCCTACGTCACGCCGCGGTGGTGGCGCGTCGGGCGCACTTCCGGTCTGGGGTGGTGGGCAGAAGTCGCCGTGCGAGACATGCATTCATGTGTTCCTTTGGAAGAAACCAGACAAAAAACCTGCCTTCTCGTCAAAATGCTGCGACGGCGGCTGTACCAAGAGAGTCTGGAAAGGTTTGAAGATCAGTTTTCATGTGTTTCTGCCCCCTCCGTTCGTCCGAGAACGTGGATGGTAGCCGTGAAAAGGGCAAACCAGACGCTGTCGAACTACGATTGCTTGTGCAGGCAACACTTTGTGGTCGCTAGATGTATTTGCTTTGTTCCAACATGAACGAGAGAAAACCGCCAAGTTGTCCGGAGTCCGGACCACCCACGGGTTCAGCGCGTCTTCAAATTCACACGGCCGCCTGATCGTTCGAACTTTCGTCTGCTCTTTCAAACTTGTCTGCTTTTTGTCGTCTGCTCGTTCAAACAAAAGCGACCCGTAGACCAAACTTTGCCCGGTGATTGCAATAAGAAGTAATTGCAGGCCTCAAAAGACTTAAGTAGGCTCGGTGTAAACAGTAGATACAAGATGTTGATCATTGGTACCAGTGGCCACCACCGACTTGTTACGCTTGGTCTGTTCCCGCTTCCAGATTTTCAGTATCGACGTCGATCATCGCCGCTACCTTCTACACTTTTGCAGCACGAGCGACGTCGCGACCGAAAATAGCTAGAAGAATCTCATCGTGGTTTTGGCGTTCATTCTGCGGCGTTCATGCGAATGAATTGCCGCACGTCAAATTATTTACGCAAAGTTTAGCGGCGTAACGAGCCTTGATGATTTCGCTCAGGCGATTAAAGCGGTAAGACATTGCTATGAGGACGCAGAATCGACATTTCCAACGCGAAAAAGAGTATGCAGACTCACACAGACGCCGACAGCGTGACATTCCAATGGTTTGTTGACGCGGGACGCGGTGCTTCTTGCCCGTACTCCATTGCGCATGCGTTCGAACTGTCGTCTAGCTCTTTCAAACTTGTCTGCTTTTTGTCGTCAGCTCGTTCAAACGACAGCGGCCCGTAAACCAAACGTTGACCCCATAATTGCGATAAGAACTAAGTGTAGGTCTCAAAAACTTTTGAAGGTTGGTTGGGGTAAGTAGGCTAAGTGTAAACAGTAGAGACAAGAAGATGTTGATCATTGTTACCAGTGGCCATCACCGACTTGTAATGCCCGATTCTACTTGCGGTTTTCAGTATCGACGTCCACCATCTCAGCTACGGTCCACGCTTTTGCAGCCCGAGCGACGTCGCGACTAAAAATAGCGAGCAGAATCTCATCGTGGGGGTCAGGCTTTAGCGGCCATTCTGCGGCGTCCACGTGAAATGAATCGCCGCACGTCACATTTTTCACGCAAAGTTTTGCCTCCTTAATTTTGCTGAAGCCGCTCAAGTAGTCAGACATTGTTAGGAGGACGTAGAATCAACAATTCCAACGCGAGAAAAGAGCACGAGGGGACGGCGGGCTTCTTGCCCACCATCCACCGCGCATGCGCGGCGCCGGTTGCGTCCGCTAGGGGCGCTCTGGTTTGTTTGTAAACATGAGTTGGTGTATACGTACAGGGCGTCACAAAAGAAATTTACACGGTCGCGCACGCGTACAAATTAGGCATCGCCGAACGCTCATTCTCCGCCCAAAGGTAGCGCTAGAGGTCACTACCAGATGCCAAAGTTTCCCCGATCCGATGACTTAATCAAAAGTTATAAGTGATTTTCTGAAAATTTCAATGGGAAAATGGCGGCCGACGGAGATTTCAAACACATGGGACTCTATGGCACCAGAAACCGAAAACGGGCGAAAATGGGCCCCATTTTCCCATTGAAATTTTCAGAAAATCACTTATAACTTTTGATTAAGTCATCGGATCGGGCTGAAACTTTGGCATCTGGTTGTGACCTCTAGATCTACCTTTGGGCGGAGAATGAGCGTTCGGCGATGCCTAGTTTATTTTTGCGGTAAAAAATACCGTGTAAATTTTCTTTTGGGACACCCTGTATATATATATATATATATATATATATATATATACATATATATAAAATATATATATATATATATATATATATATATATATATATATATATAGGTGAAGAATAAAAACCAGTTGAGAGTGAACACTCTCAACTGTCTTTTTTTATCACCATCATTATTATTACGGACGACACCTGTCGTCTGTGTTTTCTCAATGTCCCCGTTTGTTCGCGCTTTTTAACCTTTCATTCAGTTATGGAAGTAGTCTATTGTATAGATATCCCACGCCAAGGCAACCCGAACAAAAGCTCCCCATCCCCCTGGGATGTCTACGTTAGCTGGCTCTGCCAAGAGCTTGACGTTGTTAAAACGTGTCGAGTATCCCGGGGAGCAAAGGGAGGGATTTCTCCGCCTTCTGAATATCCATTAAAGGGATTATCCGTCAGAATTTTGTCTTCCAGAAAGCAATTAAATTACATAGCCGTTGCCTTTAGGAATATCATGCGCACAATATCCGAATTTTAATCCTCCTCAGCACAAGTAATTCAATTTTAAACAGAAACCAATTGCTCTGATTGTACCGGCAAAACACACAGTGTTTTATGTTGGCCATAGCCGCAGCTCTGACATGACGTAACATCAGGCAAAGAGAGCCACCTCAGCTCTTAGCTACTGTCTCAGTAAAATAGCTGAAGTTATTTTACCGGGACAGCTAGAGAAGCTCAATTCTCGAACGATGATCTTTGTACGCACCATCAGCCATGTTGATCAAAACCGAGAATAAGTCAGCGCCCGATGACTCTGACGTAACAATGCCTGATGTGACGTCACGACCCGACCAGCCATGCATACTTGAGAATTTTGGCCCGAAGTTTCGAATTCATGTTCTTAATTGATTTAACAAATATTAGGGAGTTTTAGTAGATCGTTCCGATGCCTATACGATACCCCCGATAACGATACGATGCATGCGCAAAGGCGGCGGCGGAGTATCGGGCATCGTTATCGGAGTCATCGGAACGATCTACAAAACTCTCTATTAACGCGATAAAACTGCGAACTTCCCGACATCTCCGACATCTCCGGACAACCCCTTTAAAGGGATACTTCAACGAAATTTGAAATATTCCGTCGTGTTAAAAATAGGCTGGCTGATCCCAATATCCGTAAACGACACCGCCCGTTTGTATTTTTGATCCTGGTGGCTGTATTTTTCGTTATAAACGGCCCACTTGGCAAAGCGCTCTCGAGAAGGCCCAGCGCAATCGTACGCGCTCGTCTCAAGACGAGCAGGGCTCACGGCGAGGCTGACGTCGAGAGGATTGGCCTGAGTCGGTCCAGCCACGCGAAGCGGCTGCTTTGTACGAATTTTGAGTGACGGGTTAATCTTCTATAATCTCGTAGGCACAATAGCGACTGGCAACACACAAAAAGGATTCTCGGAAAGAGGGGAGTTCCTCCTTCCCCCTTCGTCGTCGTGGCCGGAGGCGAGACGGATTTCCGTCACTAACTAGTCAAGGTTCCTAGACGAGCATTACAAATCGAAACGTTACGCGACATCCACCAGGTGCTCTTTGCTAATCGTTTGAATTCGTTTTGAAATTCCTGTTCGAGACTTTTTTAACAAGATATTGGTATGTTCCATGTGATACTGCTCCTTTTGGACACATATAGACCAAGAAAATGAATGCCTTGAGGTTTTGTTGTAGTATCCTTTAAGGATACCATGGGAGATAGATGGACGAGTGTGTTATCGCACTGTAGCTCGGAGCACGTGTGAACAAAAGCTTTACGTGCCCTAAGCTAAACCCAGGGATACAAAGTTCGATCATTACTCTTACGCATTTCGATGTGAGGCTCTAATCTCGACACTCGGTGAAAAAGTCGGCAAAGAAGTAGAACCGCCGTAAATGACTTGCTCCATGATCAAACGCAACGCCGGCCAATCCCGGGCGCCGGATTCCACGCCGACGTTTTCGCCAAGTGTCCAGATTAGAACCCCGGATGTGCATCGTAACGGCATGCGGTAGTGTACTAACTACTGCGTGATGCACGTTAAAGACCCCAGGCAGTGCAGTTGCATTGAACTGTCCATATTTCCCATCTATTCTATCTACAGTGGAGACACAAGGTGCCCATTGGGGCGGATTGCCTTCCCGATGTCTAAACTAGCACACAACACAATTTAAGGAAACGATCAACTACGCGCGCCATTTCCGTCCTGGGACACATAACCTCATATAACCTCACCTTATTCATCTCCATACCCCCCCCCCCACCCAAATAACCCTACCCCTCCTGCTTAAGACCTACTCGGCCAAGGCAGAGCGATCCTCTTCTCCATATTAAAGACGTTTCTCTCTCTCTCTCTCTCCGTCCTGCCGACGCTTGATGTGGTCCCTCGCTCAAACGACCTGACAACAACATCGGATCCTGAAATTTGTTTGCCAAAATTTCAACCTATTTTGATTAGTTTATATTAAGATAGTTGAAAAAGTATTGGGAAACGTGTAAAATCTACAGACCCCCCCCCCCCCAAAACAAAACTATCACGAATATTAAGCTTATTTATTAGCGGGGCGCCGTACCAGCGCTGTAATTTTAACTACGCTTCAGATATTTTTTGGCAAAGGATTGAGTGATAAACTGTTATGGTATCTTTTTGTAACACGAGGGGGGGAAGATCGAGTGGGCTAAGGTTCACTACGTAAAACTCAAGTCCCTCATACTTTGAAAACCTACGATTGACTACAACCAAAGCTATGGGCAACCAGGTCCAACCACAAGCCGGTTAGAAACCACGTGATGCATTACTCCGTCATGCGTATGCGTACTCTGAGACGCGGGCACCGATGGTAACACACACGTCAGAACAATGTACCACGCGATTTCTCAAGACTCGTGATTGACTATAGCGACCCGTAGCTTTAACTCTAGTTGAATGTAGTAGACACCTTCTTCACGGCGGCAGCTGCCATGATGCTGCAAGCTTTGGAAAATAAATATCATCTGAAAGAGGCTGTGTTCTTTGCGAAAACATTGCTCTATCATGCGTAAAAACTCTCGTTACTTGTAACAAAAACAAAAGACATTGTGCTTATTGTCAAGAAGCCCCGTTCGCATTCAATTTCGAAAGGGCAAATTACCACGAGATAAGTGGCATGATCACAGCGTAACTTGAATCGAACTGTTATTGGCCGATGGCCCACCAATCTCGACTTGAGCAGATAACTATAATCCCCCGTGTCGTGGAACCACCGAGTGGTGGCTCCGCGACAGCTGCACTTTTCAAATGGACATGCTGCGACGACTGCTGCACAAATTATTTCCTCGCGGGGCCTACGTCTTTGAAGATTCCGCCAACAAGACAGATGCCGTCAACGACCACGAGTTTGGGGGTTGTCCGGGAGCAGCTGCAGCCGTCGACCTGGCGACGAGCCTTCCCGAAGTTTCCTCCGACGCCGGTGCGGAGAGTGTACAATCCACCCTCGTCGAATGCAACATACGCCCTACCCTGTTCTGTTTTATCGCCGGTTTTGCCGCCCTCCGGCCATTCACTCACTAAAAGGCTTCTGGACGCTCAGGACCCTTACTACTCCATCAACACAAGCATCCTGGATGTGTCCTTCGTCAACCAAAACGCCGATGGCTGCAGAAGCGGACACTTCGAGACCAATTGGTTCAAGCTCGACTTCTTGATTGAGAACACGGACCCATTCGAGGAATCGGTCATTGGCGTGCCCGTGATGCTGGATCCTGCCGTCTTGACTGAGTCTCAAGACATCTTTTCGTAGGTTGTGACTGAGCTGAGGCTTGCGTTCTTAGCGGTCGGTAGCGGAAACATGCGGAGAAAGCTAACAAAAGTAAGAATTCGCCTCTTTTGTAGGTTTTGCGGTCTTTTGCTAGTCATCATAAACCTAAGCAGCTCTTGTCATATCGCATGCCTCATACCGACGGGAATAACCGCTAATATCCGATATGTTGGGTTTTAGCGAACACAATCACTCCTTCACGGTTCAAATGTGTCAGCCGCATATCCACAAAAAACTGATAAAACAACACTCATATCCTTGATAGCAGTACGTTGGGTTCTGGAGTGTAGTTTCCGAGACGCAGTGAATCATGATGTAATAGCTTCATAGCCCGGAATATTTTATTTTGTTAACATTCATTGAAATTTTAAGTATCGCGCATTCAAGAAGGAATAATAAAGAGCTTGCACCTCGAATCGGTTGTCATTATTACTGGTGATTTGGTTACCAATCTTTCATCCTTCATTTGCGTCGTTCGCGCAACACATTGGGTAGGAGCGTGTTTTACATAGAACCTTTCGTTGTTTTAATCCCGGTGTGCAGAAAGCCAGCCGCACACGCTTGCTTGTCTCTACGCACACCGAAAACCTAGACAAAACCTACCAACGCGTTTAGAATGCAACTGACAGAGGCACATGTGTAAAATGTAATGTATCAAATTAAAACAAACAAAAACAGAGTTTTTCAATACGTTCGATCAGCCTTCACTTGGAAGAAGCGGTATACTCTAATCATCTAGTGTGGTGGGTTTGGCCCCTCTAAGTGCGTTAAAGTACAGCTTTCACGGTCATATATGGCATATGAAAGCATTTTCGATCTCGTCGTGGAGGCCCGTGAGCTCCGACCGGCTATAGATAACCTCGAGTTTTCGCGCAGAGCTGAACAAACCATGCGTGTACAGTGGTGGCGAGAAACCGCGGAGAGCGTCTAACGCCGTCGGCGTTTCACCGGCCGTGTCAGGAGGAGACGCAGTGTAATCGCATGCAACGCGCACCACCATGGTTCGTTAACCGAGTTTCCCCGTAATCGATACACTGCTGAGTTTTTGCCCGAAGTAAAACGGCCGGATATTGCCGAAAGCTTACGCCGCATGACGCAGGAGGTGTTTCGGCAGTATGCTACTTCCGGTCGAAAAGGCGAAAGGTATTCGTGAAGTAAAGTTCGGGCCTAATGACGCTGGAGAGTATCAGAAACGACGCTGCTTCGGCTCCACGTTTTTCTAACACTCGCATTGTAATTAGGTCAAGCATATAGACACGAACCAGGTGCTTGGAAAAACATACGCTGCCAGCTGTAAAATAATAACGCAATGCATTATTCAATTAAGATCAGCCGTACACTAAACCATAGAGACACTACTTGCGTGACATTTCAAGCTCATGTTATGTCCACGTGCAGAATGCAGGATACGAACACGGCAATTGTGGTCAGCACAATCTCAATTTGTTTCCAACAACGCATTGATCTTATTAAAAAAATGTTGTGATCATATAAGATTTTGACAACCGAGTACCAGCACTCAGACATTGAATATTATCGAAATATAAAAATATAATGCAACCAGGGCATTAATCTGGCGATCTAATACTTGCAAGCAGAAACATATAAAAGCCATGAGAAGAACTAAAATTCCAATATCTAAGTTAGCAAGCTGGCTGCTCACTAATACTCTGACTCAACGTCGTTTAGCCCAGGTAGCAGTTCTCTCGAAGTGGAACATTCATGCTGGGAATACTCACAGTAACACGGACATTGTGGTCAATGGAATGCAGACTTGCTGAAGCTTGGAGAGTGTCTGCAGAAAGTTTATGTATTGGTAACGAAACAGCACGTTTCCTCTTAATCGAAAACCGGAACCTTTCCGACTAGTGATATCACGTCGGCGCATCAGACGCAACAGAGCGCTGTAGATTCCAACTTCAATCGCACCGGCACTCGTGCAAAAAAAGACGCTGCAGTGACTGGCATGAAGTATAGGCATAAGTTTTGGCTACAACAGCGTTTTTGTAAATAAACAAACCAAACGCGCTGAGGAATAACGCAAGTCGGTGCTTTCCTTCGAGCCTGCTCTCCGAAGAGTCTCAAGGTGCGCAACCGTCAGCAATGCAG